>CM036762.1:52519239-52821739 GCA_020796225.1 Arion vulgaris | reverse complement strand
TGATCTTGGCGCACTGAAATGTCCACTATTGAGATCTTGGCGAACTATAATTTAAATATTATAAACTTGAACTTGGCTTGCTTTAAATAAAGGGTATAAAGCAAGAGAATTGACTTTATTGCACCGGGTTTAACAACATATAGCTCAGTCCCTCTCCACAGAAGTGGCACGCCACCTGCCGAAAGTATTGCAAAAAAACTCCGCAACTCAGTAGCTCCGACAACAATCCTAGTGGGTTGCTAGAAAAAACAATACACTAGTGAACAGAACTGTGCGTCCTGGGTTCTAACGCACGCACTTCGGAATGCAAGGCAAAGGGGTGACAACTTAACCACAGAGATCCTCCAAAAGAAATTTGAACTGATAAAAATTGATCTTTGGCAAAGCTGTGTCGTTAACTGAATTTCTTATGTCTGTAATGCACTCAAAATGAGGATGATCTGCTGAAAATGATATGTTTTCATAATTCTTGAGTCTCTGTGTTGTGTTTTCACTACTACCCCAAAAAAATATTCATCTGTTGTTAGATAGTGTTCTCCATTTCGCGTAGAGAAACATTTCATCGTTTTTGAGGTATCTGTGAGTCACACAAGCAATACAAATTAAAACTAGTGATTCTGCTATCTATTACGTTGGATTTTTTTTTCAAAATATTTATCCACGACCAGCTAGGGAAACATTATATAGTAGACAATGTAACTGTTTCTCAAGGCTGATGATCCGGGAGCAACTCCCGCATTGGACGTGGAATTTTTCCCGACCCCGAAGTCTCTCAGGTCGACCCAGCCTCAACTGGGTACCAGATATGCTCTGGAAAAGTGAAGGCGGTCGGCGTAGTGCTGACCACATCACTGTGTGCCGACGGTGAATGAACGATACAAGCCTTACACTGTATTGCTCTATGTACCACGAGGTATGAAAGGGTTCCTTTACTACTTTACTAATGTAACTATTTGCTTTGTTCAACTTTTAAATTTAAATTTAATTGGTCTCAGATGGTGCTCTGGAAAAGTGAAGGCGGCCGGCGTGGTGCTGACCACATCACTGTGTGCCGACGGTGAATGAACGATACAAGCCTTACACTGTATTGCTCTATGTACCACGAGGTATGAAAGGGTTCCTTTACTACTTTACTAATGTAACTATTTGCTTTGTTCAACTTTTAAATTTAAATTTAATTGGTCTCAGATGCGTAGAAGTCAGGTTTTCGTGTTTCATGCCAACGGTACCAGGTTCTCTCTATCTGTATATTTTTCCAGAGATCCCTGATCTCAGTGTAGGTGAGATCGAGTTCCTAGTCCTATCGGAGACGGATCATAAAACGTAGGTCATGTGTTCATTTTGAGCTCGTAAAAGATTCATTGTCAGTTGAAAATTGAGAAGAGAATGTCGGAAAACCCATGTCCAGGCAAAATTCATTAGAAAAGATTTCAAATAAAATTCCTATAAAATATCTTCACCATCTTCAAAATTACATCTGGAACCCTCACCAGTGCTACGGAGTTCGAGCTTTCTTCGCCGTTCTTTGATATTAAATTTGCAGGGAAAAAAGGGTCAGCAACAAATGCATAGTCTTTCTTTTCTACAATCCTGTTTTGCCTCACAGGATAAATAGAGATTTCTAGAACGAGCCCTTGTGTTCGCTTCATAAACAGTCTTTCGCCGCCTCTGTTATCTCTGATGTTCATCTTTTGCGTGGCCAGCCTTTTAATTTGTATCCATTGTATCAGAGCAGCATTGCTCTTTGAGGTGCACTGTCTGTTGGTAATATGCTTGTGTGGCTGAACCATTTAATTTGTTGCTACTTGATGAAGTTCAGTACTGATGTTGTACCCACTTTTTTCCTGATGTCTTCATTTCTCAACCTGTCTCTTCTTGTTACACCCAGTTGTCTGCGTAGGGACGTTATCTCTGTCCTGACAAGTTTTCTTCTATCATTTGATGTCAGCGTCCAGGTTTGGCACTGATAGCATAATTTGGATAGAAATATTGTGTTGAACTGGTGCTCTTTTTGTGTTCATGATGACATGCTTGCATTTTAGATGTATAATAAACCAGTATAAACTATCTGTTACTCTTGGAATGTTGATAAATAATATATTATTTCCTTGTGTTCTCTTTCTCTCTCTCTCTCTCTCTCTCTCTCTCTCGCTCTATCCCTCTCTCTTAGATAGTTGTGTTAGCTTAGCATTAAAGATCTGAATTTATTGAATGACGTATCATCATCATGATGATCATCAAGTAGCTTGTCCCTTCCGGAACTTGCCTCCCATGACAGCATTCCTGAAAAACTCTCTGTTCTGTGCAAGTTGACCTGCGTCAGCAGCAGTCATTCGCAGATCATCAATGACATCTTGCAACCATTGTCTTCTAGGTCTTAAACTCGTTCTTCTTCCAGGCACCATTTCTTTCAATACTAGTTTCTCCAGGCACTCATGTCGTTTGATGTGTCTGCATGATGAATGACGTATACAAAACTGGAAATCTTGTCCACTGTCTCGACTAAATAGTTATTGAAGACTAGCTCAATACTACTAAAAGATAGTGGGAAAATCCTAACATATAACAGTAAAAAAAACAACAGAAGTGTTTAACAAATACAATGTCAGGATCATTAAAAAAACTAGACCAACCAGCTAGACCAAATAACTTAGAATATAACAAAAACGCAATAAAAACCTTTCAAGATAAACAATGCACTTTTCACAACTAACAACACCGCAAGGAAATAAACAACAACCTAAAAAAATAATGATTAAAAATAGATCCATGTTGATGAGAACATTTCACTCGTTGCAGACGATAATGTGTTAGTTGTGCTCCGTAGCAATACCGACTCAGTCTCTTAACATCACTGTAATAAGTTTATGTTTCCTAATTCCACTCTTGATCTTCATAGACTCTTGATCCATAGTCTTTTTCTCCTAGAAATCAAATTCTATACTTGTGTCACCCGAGTGGTTACCGGGATCCAGATTTGGGGTGTAAAGAATAGAACCACTGTTTCTTGCCTTGCATGTCGCAAGAGGCGACTAAGGAGGTTGGTTGAAATCGGATGCACGTGTCCTAAAAGTGTAGAAGTCTATGCTTTAGGGTCTACCAAACCAATGTGCAACGTATACACGTTCGTGTCTAAGATCAAACATATCACAAAGAGTGATTACAATTACTCGTAAAGAACGAACGCAAAGAAGAAGAAGAATACTTGTGTTATGCTATTCCCTCTTGTACATAATCTTTTACCTCACTGAAGCTCACATGTATATCTAACATGACAATATTATGGATACCAACAGTCATGACAGAGACAGTCGTGATAACAGCAGTTTTGATAACAACAACCGTATTACAGCTACTAGCTCATATAGCCTGGTAGTTTAGATCTCGTGCTAATTGTTATGTAAACAGATTATCAGGAAGCAATAACTATGTCAGACATTGGAGACGGCTGTTGCCAAGCGAGTTTCTGTGGTCAACAAATGATGCAATTAAATCCCTCGATAGCTAAGGAAGCAAGGAATACTTGAGACGGTAAAATTGCTCACCTAATTTGCACTATTAGTTGCAGTCCACAAACTATGTTACAATGCTTGTCGAAACTATGAAAACCCAGTCTTCAAGACTCCCAGTAGCTTCCACTGTTCTAATATTTATTGGTTGATGTTGTTATTCGTTATCGAACATTGCTGTTTCCCCGTTAGTTTGTTTTAATCTTTATTCCAGAGAAATAAATGGCAGTAAAAGTTGTTTAAAAACTCTTCTGATTAGACTGTATAATCTTGGCCTTAAGGCTGCTAGAAGAAATGATATTTATCTTGGAGAAGTTTGAAGAATTTCTTTTTTTAATCATTAATTTCCTTCTGTCGTTTGCTGTTCGATTATGTCTGTCACCGAGTTGATTTTTAGTTTTATTTTCTCATTTCTATGTCTAATCCCATGTTTGTAACGTTACTTAGTTTATAAAGTATGTGTCTTTCTTATAGATTATCGCATCGTTACACATATATGGATAGTTCTTTTGGTGTTAGTTGTAGTTACTTTCTACTACTTGTTTGCTTGTTGTTTTATAAGGATTACGATGCCTAGTCCACACAAAGTTGACGAGCTGAGAATGACTGCTGCTGACGCCAGGCATCTTGCACATAATAGAGATTTTCTCAAGGCTGATGTTATTGAAGCCAAGTTCTAGAAATGACAAGCTACTAGATGATGATGATGAGGAAGGTGTAGAGAAGTGAAAAAAAGACAACCTTATAGTAAATGTTATACGCACGCCTGTCCAGCGTGTTCGTAGCGCGTTGGACTACGTGTGATAAGTCCTCTGTGAGTGCGGGTTCAACTCCGCGGACTGGCAGAAAAGCCACAGATTCCCCAGATTTACGGTATTCGTGGCACCGAACCGAAAGGTTACGATGTCCATGACACCGAGCCGAAGAGCTTTCAGCTCAAGCGCTTCTGGATCGAGAAAAAAAAAGTAAATGTTATCAATGAAGACGATAATGATGATAAAAGCAATAACGATAACTGACACCTAACATAATTCAAAGCAAAATAAAAGAGAACGGTAAAGAATAAAATTTAAAGAAATGAAACATTTTCCTGGAGAAATGTTATTTTCTCCTTTCGCTCGCGACTTCACCATAATTATCATAAAAACACAAACATGAAATTCGGTGAGATTCCTCCCAGATATTGTCTTCATTTTATTTGTTACCACTTTTGTTTACTAAATCCAATGTGCGTAAGACGGAAATAATTGGACTGTATGAACAAGTATTTTAATGAGAGCAAAAAATGTGGTAGACTTACAGAAAGCAAAGAATAATAATCAACTATTGACTGGAACCTGTTGACTATTAAGCTAAAGTCTTGAATGACAAGTTTCAATCAATGTTATGTCACTCAGTTCTTTTCAATTTCAGGTTAAGTATGTGAACTTTTCAGACATTTTGTAAAGACGGATGAAACAGACAGTGTCAATAAAGGCAAACGTTTTAAAATATTGTGTGGAGTTTTTGGCCTAATGGATTAGAGCGCGTCTCACATGCGGGAGATAATAGTTCAATTCCCGATAAGACATATGAGTGTGTTTTTTTCTGACGAAGGCATAAGAAAAATCTTAACCTGAACAGTTTCTCGGTGACTACACTAGCAATGTGGCCATTACATTCCACAGGCTCACGTCCTACCTGTCCTACACCGCCCGAAAAGCAGTATTACAGACAGTAACGAAAGGTGTTGGTTTTTTAAATTGTAGAGCAGCTCTGTTCAACGTGGTGCCAATGGGCGCCATACATCCCTGGTGACCTATTTTATTCCTGCTATTTAAAAAAAAACGTTAATCAGATTTTCAGTGGAAATAACGTTTCTGAATAACAGTATGATTCAGTTTCTTTATGTAAACACAATATTTAAACCAAAAATAAACGTCTAATCAGTATTAAGTTTTAAACTGTTATTGTGTTTATTCGTGTTACTAGTTATATTACTTTATTATTATTTGTTGTGTTATTATTGCAAATGTCACATCCTCGCCTCTCCGTCAGATGCGCCACAATATATAAGAACGTTGGATAGTACTGCTGTAAAGAGTAGTAGTCTGGGAGACACTCTGGAACACACATATATATATATATATATATATATACGTATGTATATGGCTTTAACCATATACACACACATATGTACGATTATATAAATTTATATAGATATTTTATTTATAAAGCTCACTGTATCGAGATTTTGTACTTTGTAAAACTATTTTTAGAGGATAAGATTACTAACGAGGAACTCAGAGAAAGAACAAAGCAGATAGCAGTGGAAAAATAGATAAGGATGAGACGCTGGCGATGGATAGGACACACATAGGACACACAAATGACTTGGCTGTACACGCCTGGACATGCTGGAGTGCGGGGTAACGAGAGTGCTGACTCTCTTGCAAACAGTGCCCCGACTCAAGTGGGCAGAAGCATGGACAGATCCGATATTATCAATGCGGCGCGCTCTCAATTGTGTGACAGGGGCGGGTCTCAGACACTGGAACGAGTTCGAGAATTAGGCGTTAAGTTTGGACATGCCAGACAGTGTCGTCTTCGTGGTAGAAAGAGAAGATATAGTAATCAACTTCTCATGGGTACTGTGAGCAAATGGACTTTGGGATGGCTGCTGCAACGGAGGACAGAGCACGAATGGGAATGCCCAATGTGCCATGACGTCGATCGCATAACATAACATAACATAACACAAATGAGAAGTTCGATAGGAAGCATTGCAAACAGGCCCTATTTTGAAACACGCATAGAAAGAGGAGTAGGGAAGGCATAGAAATACATGGATAAGAGAGTTGGAGACTGTTATTAAAAGGATATGCAAGACTTGGAAAGAATTGGAACGGATGGCAAGAGAGAGGAAGGACTGGAAGACTTGGAAATAATTGGAACAGATGGCTAGAGAGAGGAAGGACTGGAAGACGTTTGGTGAAGAGATGTGATCCTTTGGGAGTTGAAAGATGAAAAAGAAGAAGAAGGAAACGGTATTACTTTATTTTTACGTGGTTTGACTATGTGTAAAATAGAACATTAAAACGATATAGATATATATATATTATATACATATGTATATGTGTGTTTGCAACCAAGTCTTTTTCTTTGTGATTATCTTAAGTGTATAGTTTTTGTGTCCGTGTGAGTAAGAATATTTTTTAATACAGCTGTCTTTACTGCCTGTTTTATCGCTTTTTATGGCGGTGTAAAACAGGGATTACACGGGCCTGTCTAATTTAGTGGTCATATAACAAGTGATTTCTCCACGAAATTCTCAACGTTATCATTACTACTTCAAGGGTTAGCTCTGACAACCTCCTTTTGCACCAATCATATCTGATACCATGCTACAGTATAACTCCAGATGTGGTACTTTAAACGTAGGGTTTTTCTATTTGTAAAAACTTACTGTCACCCTTCTGTACAAATATTTGTCATGTTGGATGATATGCAAACACTTTAGCTGTAATTTGGATGGGCTTGTTTTACATACCGAAGGGGTATATCTACTGCGTAACGTACTCATGTTCCCAGTGCAAACCACGCAGATCACAAAGAGTGGTTAACTTTGTTGTTGGAAATGACAAACGTAAATAAACATAGAACCGCCCGAGTGGTTACCGGGTCCCAAATTTGGGGTGTAAATAATTGAACTACTGTTACCTGCCGCGCATGTCGTAAGAGGCGGCTAAGGAAGTTGGCTGAAATCGGATGCACGTGTCCTAAACGTGTAGAAGTCTATGTGTTTAGGCGCCTACCAAACCAATGTGCAACGTATACACTTTCTTGGCAAAGATCAAACATATCACAAAGAGTGATTAAAATTGGTCGTAAAGAATGAACACAAAGAAGAAGAAGAAGAACAACAACAAAGAACAAACCATAAAATAAAGAAAATCTTAGAACACAAGTTCAAGTAAAAATGATAACAAACTTTCAAACAAGATTAAATTTATTTTCAGTTCCAGAACCCCAATGTTCTTGAGTTTCTATTGATTTTGTTCTAATTCCCCCACTAATCATCGCTACAATAATATCCTTCAAAAATAGAATCACTTTTAGTTTAAATTCCAATTTTTAACAAACCCAAAACATTTTTAGTGGAACAAGCAGCAGAAACGCTGCGACATATAAAAATAAAATTGTAAACATGAATTGTAAAAATTAAACTCTGTTCTTGCCATTTAGATGTGTACTTGAAAAGTTTGTACAAGGTGGTTGTAGTTTAAGTCTGTATTTGTTTGTGAAGGTTGGTTGTAGTTTAAGTCTGTATTTGTTTGTGAAGGTTGGTATTTGAAAAACAGTGATTATTAAGTAGTGTAACAAAAATAAAACTCCAGAACGTAGACATAAAACAAACAATTGAGGCTAAATACTTAGGAGCAATTTTCACAGCAGATGGAAGTATCGATAGCGAAATCAGCAATCGTTGCACAAAAGTTAACCAAGTACTGGAACAGTTAACACCACTGTTGTCACACAAAGAGATACCGCTAACAACTAAAGCAAATCTCATAAGAACGATTTTCTGGCCAACACTATGTTACCAGTGTCAAACATGGCCAATAACAGCAGCTAATGAGCGGAAAATCACAACGACAGAGATGATGTGTCTTAGAAGAGCTGCAGGTGTGACAATAAGAGACAAAATTAGAAATGAAGAAATCAGAAGAAGACTGGATGTGAAACCAGTTATGCAATTCATAAAAGAACAACAGATTAAATGGTTCGGACACCTGACCAGAATGCCCTGGTATCGCCTACCACAGAGAACCACATAGAAAAGGTATAATGAGTACAAGGCAAGAGGAAGATCACGCAAAAGATGGAGCGACGGTATCAAGAACAACCTTACTAACATAAATATCAGCTTACAAAGTGCCTTAAAACAAGTACACACAAGATCACTACGTTTCATCCCTAACACTTCTATAAAGAAGTAAATGGTGGAAGAGAAGAAGAAGTAACAACAATATGGACATTCAAGAAAGTTAATGAATGACAAATATCAATTTGTATGTTTCTCAATGAAATAAATCAGACATAAAACGTTTAAGAAAAATTAAATTAGAATTTTTTTTTAATGTATATATATATTTTTTTTAATGTATATATATTTTTTTTTTAAATGTATATATATATATATTTTCTTCTTCTTCGAACGCTCTATATCGACCACTTGTTAACCACTCTGTGTGATTTGTATGTGATCTGAACCTAAGAGCGAGTGTGCGTTGTGCCAGTTACACGCCTACAAGTAAGCCAGCACATCTGATTTTTGCGATGCTTTTTATTTACTAGGATAGCTTCCCTAGGTCCTACATCAGTCACCTCTTGCGACATGCCTTTAGGTTGCAGTGGTACTATTCTTTGCTTCCCTTCCGGGCCCCGCTACCTCATGGGCGGTATATATATATAAGATGATATCAAGAATTGTTGCATTCTTCGAGAAAACCTTTCACTTAAGAATATTTTATACATCAAGTAATGGGATCTAATTGACTACCTTGTCATAACAACATATTGGACCAGTCATGGTAACCCTTGTAGTTATCAAATTTCAGAAGAAAACGTTATCACATTTTTGGAACAATCAATTGAGATAGAAACTGCAGTAAAACTATGTAGAATGACGAAACACGTAATAACTTTACATTGTCATTGCTTTTGTATTTTGTAAAACTACAGTACTTTGTTATTACGTGTTTCACCAACAACAATTAGAACTTGACGAGATTCTAGTCAAGAAATTTGTTACTAAAGTTACTAACATTCAAATCGCCCAAACTCAACTATAAGTATGGATAGGCACTACGAATGTTGCATGCTGATGCTGTGCATGACTATCTAAAACACTACACAAGCTTTTTTTTTTTTTCAGAAATAATGCAAAATTTTTATGTTTTAGGGCAGTCAAAAGCTTTTTATGACCTAAGTTTGACAAACTTCCAAGTGTTTTTACCAAATAATTTATTTAAAAAGTAATATTTAATATATCCTAGAAAGCATTGCAATATTTTAGGTATTACAATTGCTCACCTTAGACTGAAAACAGAATTCATTTATATACATTAGATTCAGAGCCTTAGGGATTGAAATTTTGTGTTTGGTGGCCATTTTTCTTGTTTCCATAGCAACGCTATTTTTGTAAACTAACCTTTTTCTACTCTTCTAAGTACTCTTCAATCTCTCAAAATTGTTATACAAATTCTACATTAATATGAAAACACTAAGAACATTTCTTGACCAGAATCCCACCTGAATACTGACGCTATCGATCTCGTAGTATTAGCTCAGTTACCATAGAAAACTATTCATGATATTTGATTTCATTTTGTGACTAGTCATATGATTCACTGAATCTATGACCAACCTAACATAACTTGTAAATTTAGAGAAATATATCAAAGGAGTTACTCAAGAAGAACAAGACATTACCCAGGTTCATGTCAGTGACTATCATTTATGCAAGAGGACTATGGATATGTTCTGTGTTTGGAATTACGGCAAAATCATGCATGATATACGATTTATTCCTTCAATGCTTAACCAAATGTTTAACCAAATGTTTAACCAAATGGTATAAAGACAAATGATTGACTTCATGGCACCGGGTTTTTCAAACAAGGCTCAAACCCCCTGATCCAAAATGGCAAGCCACATGTCGAGAGTGCTGCACAAAGCATACACTCTTCGATAACAATTCTAGTAATCTCCGGAAAAATGCACACGTGAACAGAACTACGCGATCTTCTTTTTCTTCTCTCGATCGTTCTTTTCGGCCGTTTTTATCAGTCTAATGTGATAAATAAACAGCCAAACACCAAGAACGGCTATACCTTCACAAACCTTCAGTACCAATTGAAGATCAGGTGCTTATCCTTCGATGGGAACTGCACGATCTGAAATCGAATCCACGGCCCTCGTAACGCAAGGCAACGGTTGAACTCCTGCGACACAGAAACCTCTCAAATACTTTAATCCGTGTCTACTCGTGAAATACAACTGATATGTTAGTTATTTAAATATTTATCACTGAGCAAATTGCTATAACTACATCCTCAAGTATCTTTATAAGGGAAACATTATGTCGTTGTTGTGGATATTGACAAAAATGACATATAATACAATTAGATTCAATCTTATATTAAATCTGGATACAAGAGTGCTATTGAGAGAAAGACTGGGGACTGTGTGCAATATTAATGTACTTTCACAGCTACATAATGCAAAGTCTTTATTTGTGCTTGAAAGGATTTCAATTTGTGATAACATAACTAGGCTTTGAATAAGATGTGCATTAGATGCCCATCAAATCGAACACACAGATATGACCGTATATTTAAATTTAAATTGTACGAATCATTCAATGATACAATATGTATACTCTAGCATCCAGACGAATTTGGTTGTTTTTTGTACGATTATTTCTTGGAAATGCACGGAAATGTTCGAGGAAATGTTATTAGTTACATGTTCAAATACTGAACGATATTTCACTCGTGTATAATTCTAAAGAGTGTATATATCTACAAGCTTTCAAAGCTTATGAATAGACCGATGTTAAGACCACACTTAAGATAAAAGTCACATTAACGATGCCAAATTCATTTTGGAAACTGTTCAGGCATATTTGTGTGTATTTTCCATCAACTAAATCTAGAAGACTTTGAGAAGAAGAGTACTGACATTTTCTTATCGACGGATAGACTCTACATCCATTAAGACAAACTCAATTTAAATGTTTGTGAAAACTTAGAAAAGCGATGTACAGAAACCTACATATCCGAGGTGATCAGACAGGATCAGATCAGATCTGGAGAAAACCGTACTGAGGCTGCGATAATACATATCATTTGAAGACTTAGAATAACATTTTATTTATAAGTGAGCAGTTCTGGGAGTAATAAATACGTGTTTGCTGTATTTTCAAAAACACTGTCGAACCTAAATTAACAAGTGAGGGTTCATTCAAGTGTTTCTGTTTATTTATTGTCCATGTCTCGGTTCTATATATCAGTTTTAGTTCTATATAGCAATGCAGAACTCTGTTTCTGAGTTCATTAGACGATGACTTATTGCATAAAATGTAATTTTTATATTCTGAAATGCGAATTTTGTCTGGAGTATTCTACTCTTGACAGAGAAAGTACCAAACGCTTCTTTTCTGCAACAGCTTGATATTAAAGAGAGTTGGCTATTAAAGAGCATAAAAACAAGGAAAATTAAATATTTCGGAACATCAAACGACAGAGTGCCTAGAGAAAATAATTTTGGAAGGAATGGTGCCTGGAAGAAGAACAAGAGGAAGATATAGAAGAAGTTGGGTGCAAGATGTCATTGACGATCTGAGAATGACTGCTGCTGACTCCGGTCAACTTGCACAGAACAGAGAGTGTTTCTGGACTGCTGTCATGGGAGCCAAGTTCCGGAAGGGACAAGCTACTTGATGATGATGATTCTACTCTTTATTTCTGATCTATATCTATTATGTGATATTAGCACTGTTCAGTGGAATTTAACTAGATAGACTTGTCTTAGCTTAGCTCCATTAACTTTGTTGTGGCATTGTGGTAGAACTTACACTTTGAGATTATCAAAACTTGAGAACTCACACTTACCAAATTACAACGTCATTTTTTAAAAATACTTTCAACAAAACTCTAAATAAAATAATACACAATGTTACATTGAGATTTTTGCACAACAGGTTTCAAGATTATATAGTTTAATTAATTTTATCATTATCATCATCAGGTGCCATCTCCACATCGAAGGTTGGCTGCAATGAATCTCCAGCATCCTCTGTTTTTCGCCTTGGTGTTGCACTCAGCCAGACTGTATCCTGTCCATTTTGTTAATTTTCCCTCTCACTTATCTCTCGGTCTTCCTCTTGCTCTTCCCCCCCTCATCTTTCCCCTCTAGTAAAATTTTATCAAGGTATCATGCCTTTTATGTGCCCAAAATACTTTACTTGCTGAATTTTATTTCTTTTAATAATTGTTTCTTCATGCCTAGTTTTCCTAAAACTTGTTTATTTGTCTGTTTTTCTGTCCATGAAACTCTGCATATTCTTCTATATATCCACATATCAAATGCATCAATTCTGTCTTCTAATTGCTTGTTCATTGTCCATGTTTCCGAGCCATACATTAATATAGGATATATATAGAGTTTGATCGTTCTCATTTTTAACCTTTTGTGATTTGTTTGGATGTCAGTAACTTCCTTATACTATTCAAAGTACCCTTGGACATTCCTATTCTCTTTTTAATTTATATTCATAATAATAATAATAATAATAGTATTAATAGTAGTTGTGATTGTAGTAGTAACAGTAGTAGCAGTTGTTGTAGTAGTAGAAGTAGCAGTAGTAGTAGTTGTTGTTGTAGTAGTAGTAGTAGCAGTAGTAGTTATAGTAGTAGTTATAGTAGTAGTTATAGTAGTAATTATAGTAGTAGTTAATTATAGTAGTAGTTATAGTAGTAGTTATAGTAGTAGTTATAGTAGTAGTTATAGTAGTAGTTATAGTAGTAGTTATAGTAGTAGTTATCGTAGTAGTTGTAGTAGTAGTTATAGTAGTAGTTATAGTAGGAGTTAGTTATAGTAGTAGTTATAGTAGTAGTTAGTTATAGTAGTAGTTATAGTAGTAGTTATAGTAGTAGTTATAGTAGTAGTTATAGTAGTAGTTATAGTAGTAGTTATAGTAGTAGTTTGTTTAGTAGTATTATAGTAGTAGTTATAGTAGTAGTTATAGTAGTAGTTTGTTATAGTAGTAGTAGTAGTTATAGTAGTAGTTATAGTAGTAGTTATAGTAGTAGTTATAGTAGTAGTAGCAGTAGTAATTATAGTAGTAGTTAATTATAGTAGTAGTTATAGTAGTAGTTATAGTAGTAGTTATAGTAGTAGTTATAGTAGTAGTTATCGTAGTAGTTATAGTAGTAGTTATAGTAGTAGTTATAGTAGGAGTTAGTTATAGTAGTAGTTATAGTAGTAGTTAGTTATAGTAGTAGTTATAGTAGTAGTTATAGTAGTAGTTATAGTAGTAGTTATAGTAGTTATAGTAGTAGTTATAGTAGTAGTTATAGTAGTAGTTATAGTAGTAGTTATAGTAGTAGTTATAGTAGTAGTATGAGTAGTAGCTAGTAGTAGTTATAGTAGTAGTTAGCAGTAGTAGTATTATAGTAGTAGTTATATAGTAGTAGTAGCTAGTAGTTATAGTAGTAGTTATAGTGTAGTTAGTTATAGTAGTAGTTATAGTAGTAGTTATAGTAGTAGTTATAGTAGTAGTTATAGTAGTAGTAGCAGTAGTAGTTATAGTAGTAGTAGCAGTAGTAGTAGTTATAGTAGTAGTTATAGTAGTAGTAGCAGTAGTAGTAGTTATAGTAGTAGTTATAGTAGTAGTTATAGTAGTAGTTATAGTAGTAGTAGCAGTAGTAGTAGTTATAGTAGTAGTTATAGTAGTAGTTATAGTAGTAGTAGCAGTAATAGTTCTAGTAGTAGTTGTAGTAGTAGTTATAGTAGTAGTTATAGAAATTACAAATTATCAATAGGACAAAATTGTAAATTACAGCATTGCAATTAGTGTAAACCTTCTACCTAACCCTTGAGTAACAGACCTCAGCTAGTCATAGACTGAACTAACTAACTATCCAGACTTAATATACAGTGGTGTTAATGACACGGAGATTTGATCTGAATATCATTTACCGACTTGTCAGTAATTAGTATTTGGGAAATAATCCAGAATACAAATGTAATTCCACGTCCAGTCTTAACAAAGAAGTAATTGCTAACGCGTTCTGTTGCTGATCAAAATACAAGAGAACCGGTAATAAAATTTACACAACATACATTTGTAATTTAGAAGCAAATTGTGGGTTTTGTGATAATGTAAATGAAGAGGATATATACACGATGTGAACTTATTCGATATTTACTAACAATCCAACTGAGGGATGGTGTTTATGAACACTTACACGCGTACACATACAGTGGTATAAAGATGTTGATTGCATGGGGATAAAGGAACCCACACGGTGGCCCAAATATAATTATTTTCAAAAAAACAAAACAAAAACTATCATCTCAATGCTTATAGCTTCATCTGAAAATCGAATGAAAATCGTGGCATATCCTTCTTTACAGGAAGTAGCCATCAACAAGTCTTCTTCTTCTTCTTCTTCTTCTTTGCATTCGTTCTTTACGACCAATTTTAATCACTTTTTGTGATATGTTCGATCTTTGCCAAGAACGTGTATACCTTCTTGCACATTAGTTTGGTAGGCCCCTAAACGCTTAGACTTCTACACGTTTAGGACACGTGCATCAGATTTCAACCAAATCTCAATAACAGTAAACGAGTTGTCGATTTTCTAAGCACCAAGTCTACATTGAGGATTGTCACCCCCTATTCGATTCTTGGATGAACCAGCACCTGGTACAGGGTGACAATCCGACATTCCTAGATATCTTCATATGTCATGACTGATTGCCACAAAATATGTAATTGCAGAAGATGACAGAAATCATTTAGTAAAATGAGGGCACTTACCGAGGTGCAATAATGAAGGTTCTGTCAATCAACAACAACAATCAATCAATCACTGTACTTGCCTTGACAATTGCATACTCAACATGGTCCCTGAAACATTCAAAGTAAATACTCAGAAATTGCATCGATTTAAATTCGGATATATCAACACCTCACATTTCTCTTCTATAAGGCTACCTCCTTGGATAATGGTGTTTCTCGCCTGCCCAGCTTGTTCGTAGCGCGTTGGACGATGGGTGATAAGCCCACTGTGAATACTGGTTTAATTCCGCGGACTGGCAGAAAAGCCACAGGTTCTCCAGATTTATGGTGTTCGTGGCACCGAACCGAAGGGTTACGATGTTCATGACACGGAGCCAAGAGCTGAAAACGCCAGTGCTTCTGAATCGGGAGAAACAAGATTGGTCTTCACCAACCCTTCAAGTGTTTTTTACATGTCAAAAATTCCTAAATTTGTTCACTTTTACATTTGTATCATTAGCAAGTTTTCTTTGATTTTAAGCGACTTCTGGATATATTTATTTGTCCTTGTCTCTGTCCATGACATACGGAGGAGTCTTGTAACACTTATATTCAAAATCACGTATACGCTTTTACGTAGCCTTGTTAAATGGCCATGCTTCACACCTATGAAAATGAAAATCGTGGCATATCCTTTCCAGGTCGCATCCATCAACAACAGTAAACAAGTAGTCGATTTTCCAGGCACCACTTATACGTTCAGTAGTTTGAAATTGCTTTCACACCTATACGTATCACATTATACATATGTATTATTCGATATATGTATTTTCTACTCAATTTTAAGAACAGGTCTAAACTGGTGTACTCTAAATTCTCAAAACACGTGCAGAAACTGAGAGTAAAGTATAAATATTTTAATAACCTTTCACGAGAAGGCACAGATGTTGAGTCATCAAGCCCCAGGGATTGCTTCATATGTCAAGTCAAAGTTCTTGTAAAGTTTCATTTCTATATCATCTTGTTCATTCTAATGTTCTATTCTATAAAAAGTGGATCTCATTACAAAAGTATGGCTTTTTGTCAAACAGTTCGTTATTTCATAGACTCTCTAAGGTTCTCTGATAGCTAATCCTAACAAAATCTTCACTTGATTTTTTTCTGTATCTTCTTTTCATTTAGGATGACATTTTTTTTCTGTTTCAATGTTTGAAATGTGTAATGTTTCCGCCCTATTGTGTTCTTGTTTTAAAAAAAAGACAAACAAATTGTACCCTTTTTTATTCCAAGA
The DNA here is from genome assembly GCA_020796225.1 of Arion vulgaris. Lineage (NCBI taxonomy): Eukaryota > Metazoa > Mollusca > Gastropoda > Stylommatophora > Arionidae > Arion > Arion vulgaris. Next base: position 52,805,388 of record CM036762.1, on the reverse strand, counting down.
GAGCTAGCTAAAATGTTGTTGAGTCATTATATTTTTGTAGGTTTTCCACTATGAATTCAGGAGTTGTCATGGCAACTCTAATATGACACATCTAACTAATTTTTGCTTGAAAGTTTGCTTTTCTATCATCAGTGTTTCTCGCCATTCAGGCGAGCTTTACTCTGATTTTAGAGATGATTGTAATTTAGATCCCGAAGTAAAGTAACAGGGTTACATGTAGTACCACTGCGTACCCTGTGCATATAGATAATTTTTAGCACAAGTTGGTCTTGAGCCACGAAATTTCTACATCAAAGAGCAACTTTTTATCATCTTTGCTCTCAGCGATTCATGTGTCATTATGCTGTTATACCAACGGCACACTATGAGTGTTGTCCGTCTTTACTTCTTAGTATTTCTCTACTACCCAACTCAGGTTGGGTTGACTTTGGAAGTTGATTCGAATGTCGTAATAAATCCCACTTGAACTAAGGATCAAACCGTGGTCATCCGTCTACAAAACAAGTGCACTAACCATTATTCTACCGTGTATCTCGTTTGGGAAGATTGATTGAAACAGGCTACGAACGAAGACAATGGTTGGAGATGTTGAAGATGTCTAGGCTGCTAGAAATGATTTTTATTTTTGTGCAACGGCATATACAAGTGTAAAGGAAAATGAACGCGCCTGTAGACTTACAGATACGGCTGCTGAATATATAAAGCGGACGAGCAATGGACAAAGCGGATTATCTGAATCCGCTATGAAACGAAGCAGCCGACAAACTAGCCAAAGAAGGCGGCGACTACCTCAGACTGATCTCGAGATCAGTTATGAGGAAGCCAAACCAACCATCGGCTCGCATTATAGAAACAAATGGACAAAAGACCATCCTCAGTATACCAACAGCGACGGATACTATGGTCTCTCTCGTAGTGAACAAGTTTCCCATACTTCGACTCCGACCGGACACAACAAGCTCCGAGCCCACGTTCCACAAATTTAAGATTGGCACAACTAGCCTGTGCCCCTGCAAAAAGGCGGACATGACGGCAGAACACGTTCTGCAAGACTGTCAACGGTTAGCATGTATAAGAAAAAAAAACATGGCCCCATAACACAGAGCTTCGCGAGAAACTGTACGGAGGAACAGAGTCCCTTAAAACCACGGAAAAATTCATGATAAAAGTTGGTCCATCAGTCTAGGCCGGGAACGCAAGAGAGAGAGAGAGAGAGAGAAAAATCCCTATGGGAGAGAGAATGTGTAAATGATTTAAGTAATAGTGATGAATCTACAATCCTAACTAGACTACAAGAATACCAAGTCAAACGTGGTGTAGCTAGAGAAGAGCACTATACTTGTATCCAAAAGAAGAATAGTAAACTAAAAAAAAAGAACTGATGTCGTTATCTGCAATATACTGAGAGACATACAGAGTAGGAGATTGGAGCACTTATGGACAAATTGGTTCGATATGCAGTGATGATAATCCGACGACTAAACTAAACTGAATCTTGTTTTTGGTAAACAATATAGACATGTAATGTATTGCGAATTATTCAGGATAGTATATGTATCAAAATACATCATTAAAATAAATGGAACGTTACTAAGACCCTGTCAACAATATAACTCAAAAGATGTGATTCTATAAAAATGGATTCTATGCCCAGCAAATCCTATCAGTATACCGTCTGTACAAATTTACGTCATAATAAACAATATTCTCTTTTTGGGGGATACTTTCTTCCATAATGGTCTTTTCCAATCTTTCGTGTCTTTCTACTCGTGTATGTCCAAAATACTTAAATTTTCTCATTCTTTTTTTGTAGCATCAGCCAGTTTTCTTTGATTTTTCAGTTCTTTCTAGATAGATTTATTTGTTCTCTTCTCTGTTCATTGGCATACCGCGTTCTCTAATGTAATAGTTATATTCAAAAACATATGTTTTCTACCTATAAGGAACTCAGAAACAAACCTTTACAAATGTCTTTGTAAGAGAAACTTCAGTAAATATCTGGTATAATGTTAGGAACACTTTCAACTTTATGTTTTCTTGAAAATTCTTATTTCAAAAATAAATTTCTTCTTCTTCTTTGCGTTCGGTTTCGTTTGCTCGTCTAAACCATGAGATGGATTGCCTCTATGAAGCTGCATGTCAGTTGGAGTTCTTCCAGAGTTCCCCATAGCTTGCTCTGTAAGTTTCGTTCATGAGACCATGTTTCGTTTCGTTGGTGTATGTATGATGGACATGACTGCAGGATGTGTTCTGAAGTCTGTGATTCTGTCTGACATGCACACTGTGCAGTCTTAGCAGGCTTTATTCTGTGCAGGTAATGGTTGAGCCTGCACTGACCTGTTCTTAGGCGAAAGATGAAAAATGATTATAAATGCTAGACATTAGCTGCAGTTATATGTTTCATTTCCGAACAAAAAAATATGAAGAAAATATCAAGTTGGATGATGTAGTCTCATACCCACAGCAATTTTAATAGATAAAATCTGTTGATATTCTGCAGGTCTCCATTCTCTAACTATTCCCAACTCATCTTGATCTATGTAGACTAAGCATGAACACAAATTGTTGCAATAGTTGCTATTTTTCCAACATCTCATTGCTTGTGATTTCCACTTTCTTCATCTTCTTCTTTGCGTTCGTTCTTTACGATCAGTTTTATCGCTCTTTGTGATACGCTTGATCTTTGCCAAGAACGTGTATACGTTGCACATTGGTTTGGTAGGCACCTAAACGCATAGACTTCTACACATTTAGGACATACATGCATCCGATTTCAGCCAAACCTTCTTAGTCGCCTCTTACGAAATGCGTGGCAGGGAACAGTGGTTCTATTCTTTACACACCAAATTTGGGCCCCGGTAGCCACTCGGAAACCATTCCCTCTTTAAAACGAATGCTAAGACGTCTTCCAAGGTACCACATGTGGAAGCTATTTATAAGCTTCTCTTGGAGTCAGTAGATGGGTCAAATTTAATCATATAACAAACACACATATCTATATATTATTGTTTATTTCATATGAGTTCGGGGGTCTCTGCCTTACGTTCCGGAGGTCGTGAGTTCGAGTCCTAACCGTGCCGTTCTGCTCATGAGTGCATTATTTTCAGACCTCTAGGATTGTTGCCGGATCTACGTAGTTTATGCTTTGTGCAATACTCTCTGCATGTGGTGTACCATTTCTATGGAGAGAAACCGAGCCGTATACGGTAAAACTCGGTGCTATGAAGTCAATCCTTCGGGTGTAAACCTTTTTTTTTATATGTGTTAAAAAACATCTTTATCTATATCCTTTTCGTGTTCCGATTGACACATAAGGCTTCCACAGGAGACTTCCACCGTTGCCGTTCTGCCATCTTTCTACTAACCGTCTCACACGTCAGGCCACACTCCTTCAACTCTCTCTCCACTGTCCTTCTCCGTGTTTCTTTTGAACGTCCAGGCCTTCTCTTCCCATCCGCTGTCCATCTGAGAGCTGTCCTAGTTAATGTCCACACCAAACCACCTCTGTCTTCGTCTCTTAATGATGGTCTCCAAGGATACAGTCTGTTCGTTAAAAAACATACATACTTATAATTATGACATGGAATAAAAGAAACAAAATTTAAAAACTATTATTTGCGTTTTACTTCATCTTGTACTGCAAGGTGCTAAGAACATTTTAAATATGTGTTGCCAAAGTTTACCATTCTTAAGCATGTTTGTTCTGATAACTAAACGTACACTGTGTTTCCCCATTTTTTGTAAAAAGCAAACGTAATACGTAATTAGTTTTGTTTACAGTAAATATCTCTATGATGTTGCAGACGTGTGTTTAAACCTGCTGGTTGTGAGTCATCATAATGAGATCTACAGAACACTTGGAAGAATCTAGTGCAAGGTGTATGTATATCCTGTGTGAGGAACTACTTTCTTCCTCAGCCACTTCCCACATCTTGTGACGCGGAAGGTATAACAATAAGTATTTAAAACTACACAGATATTACTACAGAGGATTTTTCGTCCGCCTGTCCAGCGTGTTCGTAACGCGTTGGACGTTGGGTGACAAGCCCCCTGTTAGTGCGGTACAATTCCGCGGGTTGACAGAAAAGTCACAGGTTCTCCAGATTTACGGTGTTCGTGGCACCGAACCGAAGAGGTTACATGTCTATGGCACCGAGCCGAAGATCTGATATCTTAAGTGCTTCTGGATCAGGTAAACAAAAATAAAAAATAAAACTTGCATACGACATGTAGATATAGTCACATTAAACTAGTAAAGAAGTCGCTTTAAGTAAGAGAACATCGAACTGGTATAGAATATTTATATATATATATTTTTTTAATGATCCAGAAGCACTTGAGCTTTCAGCTCTTCGACTTGGTGCCATGGACATCGTAGCCCTTCGATTTCCTTGCCACGAACACCGTAAATCTGGAGGACCTGTGGTTTTTCTGCCAACCCGCGGAATTCAACCCGCACTCCCTGGGAGCTTGTCACCCGTCGTCCCAAAGCGCTACGAACACGCTGGTCAGGCGGCAGAATATTTATGTACAACTGGATAATCAAAATAATTCATTTCAAATGCATGCTTTTCAAAGATGCATGTGTAAGTAATCAAGAAATTCCACAGCTGGTAAATGAAATCAATTACTGAAACAGATGTGATGTAATTTTTAAGTAGAAAAACTGATTGTATGAGCCACCCAGTGTGCTGTCAAAAGTTATCATTATGCTCATTTATGAGCTTTCACAAATAGTAAAACTTCAAAAATTGCCATCATAATACTCACAGCTTTCTCCAGCAGTAGAACAGTTTCACAATTTTTTACTGTACCTAACTCTCATACATATATATGCTTTTGAATATGTATTACAGATGAGTCCTCTGTATATCATGGACAAAGAAAAGAACAAATAGATCTACCCAGAAAGAACTCAAAATTAAAGAAAACTGTCTGATGATACAAATAAGAAAATTTAAGTATTTTTGGACATATAAAGAGACATGAGAGGTTGAATAAGACCATTATGGAAGTAGACATCATGGCAAAGAGGAGAAGAGGAAGACCACGGAAAAGATGTATTCTTGATGCAACTGATCGTTTGAGCGTGACGGCTGCAGAGGCGGGACATCTAGCCTATGAGAGAGATAAATTCTGAAAGACAGTTAGGATGGCAAAGTTCTGCTAATGACAAGTTATTTAATGATGACCTAACTCTCAGCTTTCGCTAACAGTAAAACAGGTTTAACATTTGCCATTGTACTCATCTCTCAACATTCTCAAAGAGTAAACCCGAGCAATTGATCACATTCTAGATCTAAAGAAAGCACTCCCGCAGAAAAAAAAGATGGATATATTTATTCTCTAAATTCCAGAAAGAGAAGAACACTGGTCATTCAGTCTGGAAAAATATATCTTCGTCCTCCAAATTCATACCTTTTTTAGCATCGTTTTTCTCATTTAGACCATCTTAATGAGATCAAATTCAACCGTCCAAAGCAGAATGCACCAGAACTTAGTATTCAGTCTTTCGCACGAAATAAATAATGAATTGCTGAGAAAAGTGATGACTAAAAATTGTAATTCTTTCTGTGGTTAATTTTGATTGTTCTTATCTGCTGGCATGCAATCTGGGAGGTCTCTGAATAATAGTTAGACTAATTTAGTGACAGTATGTGACTGACACAGCATTGGAACACTTGATTGAACTGCTTAATAAGTGTGAACAGGTGCACCGGAAATTTTTGTCTTAGGCAGACAATATGGAATTGTAATCTGTACACCTGTGTCTCTGACCATTTTGAATCATTTTTCTTACTTTACCTGTCTTCTTTGACATTATCCTTGTCTTGTGTTTTAACACTTTAGCTGCTAAGGACGTGTATAGACGTTTCCCCCATTCACTGCTAGACGATAAGACGCGATAACACATCTGTTATTATCTCTTCTCTTTGGACTAAAGACGTGTTAACACGTTATACATTTCTACTGTTACTGCTATAGGCGTTCATTCACGTTTGTGACCTAGAAACAAAGAGTAGCTATTGTTAGATCCGTCTTCGAAAAGTATGTAGCAGCGACAGGGTTTGTTCTGACCATGTGTCTTTGATTATCTATGATCTTAACAATGTCTTGTCTCTGTTTTCAATTAAATCCTCTATATGTTTCTTGTCGTATCTATATCTATTTTGTCATCATTTCTGTATCTTCTTTTTGACTTCGATCTTTTATATGTCCTAAAGTGTATAAAAACAATGAATTGACTTCATTGCACTGGACATTTACATATATAGCTCGGTCCCTTTCCACAGAAGTGACACGCCACCTGCCGAGAGTATTGCACAAAACACAAACTCCGTAGCTCTAACAACAATACTAGGGTTCTCTTGAAAAATTGAACATGTGACTCGGGCCGGATTCAAACCCACAACCATCATAACAACAGACGAACATCTTAAACCACACTTCTACAACAGAGACAAAAAAGCATTTTATTTATGTAGAGAATGGGTCCCCAGGGGCGCTGAAGCCTTCCAGGAGGGAGCGATAGTGGGTTAAGAAGCATTTGGGGAGTTTTTTCGGGATTTTGAGATTGAATAATCATTAAAATTTGAATTCTGCATTTTAATTCATCTTATGCCCATCTTACATGATCCATTTTTCATCAATTTTCTTTTTCATATATATAATTGTTTCAAAATTGACCATGTATGACATAAATATATATCAATTTTCTATGTCAAAGTGAAAATAGAGCATGTATATATGGGGGAGGGCGTTAGTAAACTGTTATGATATGGAGAGGCGTTACAAAGTTTATGTCAGGCAAAATGGGCGGTGGTCCGAAAAAGTTTGGGAGTATGTGATGTAGAGTCTAGATAGCCAGTGAGCGTCTGTAGCTTAAACGGTAGTGAGCTCGGTCACAACCCAAGCGTGCCTGGTTCAAACTCCGCGACGGGCAGGTTTGGAAGCAAATTACTTCCCATGGATCTTTACGAAAGATAAAAATAGACCTCACCGTTCAGAAAGCAGTGGCAAATCACTGAACGTATAGTGGTGCCTAAAAAAATCAACGACTTTTAATGGGGTTGATGACTATGTCTGTAAAGGATATGCCACGATTTTCATTTCAATGAAAGAAAATTGAGAAGCTCAATGATAACCAACGCCAGCTGATTAATCAAGTTGAGAACTCATGATAACCATCGCCAGCTGACTTTCTCAATCAGAAGTTAAAGCAGCTACTCTCATGATAACCATCGGCAGCTGACTTTCTCAATCAGAAGTTTAGAAAAAAAAACGACTACTTTAATGAGTTAGAACCATGTAACAACGCCAGCTGACTTTCTCAATCAGAAATTGAGAAGACTATGATAACCAACGCCAGCTGACTTTCTCAATCAGAGTTGAGAAGCTCATGATAACCAACGTCAGCTGACTTCTCAAACGAAGTTGAAGCTCTATGATAACCATCGCCAGCTGACTTTCTCAATCGAAGATAGAAGATCTATGATAACCAACGTCAGCTGACTTTCTAATCAGAATAAGAAAATATTGATATATTCGAGAAGAAGACAAAGAATATTTGAAGAAAAAATATCGAACATGAATAACAAATATTGAAGGCATATATTTTAAAATATGAATATAAGAGGAAACAGAATATTCAAAGTCTACAGGTAAATAAAACATATTTCAAAGAAGAAAAATAAGTAATAAAAGCTTAGAAAAGATAATAACACGATTACCTAAGAAAATGTTAATAAATAGACAAGGCATAAAGAAAATAGCGAGAATAAATAAACTTAAAAACGATTAACGCAAATATCAAAGAATAAGAACAAGGGGATAAAAGTAAACAGCAAAAATAGTAAAGAAGAGGAATGCAAATATTAGGGACTACAACACTTGTACCTCTCATCATCATCAAGTGGCGTGTGCCTTGCGAAAAATTGCGCTCATCTGAAAAACTCACCTTGCAAGTTCTGCCTAATCCAACGTCATATTCAATGTCTCTTTGATGTCCTGCTGCCACCTTCGTCTTGGTAGCTCCCTGTCTTGTACTCTAGGATCCATACCCTCCATTAACATTCTCTCCAAACCACTGTGTCGTTTAATTTGTACTTCAGACTTGGCCAGCGGTCCCAAATTTTGCTTACCACGGACACCCTTTTAAGTACATTTGCTGCTAACGGAACCCAAAAGTTTATATATATAAAAATGGACAAGAATGAATTATCTGTGTCTTACAATAGTAAACAATGTCTGCAATTTAACATTTTAGTAAACAACAAAGAACACATTAGGCCTATAATTAGGCTTAACATTTATTTTTCTGTTTGAAATGTCAAAAATCAAAATATTCCTTCAAACACTTGAAGACGTGTACCTCACGGACACCCGGGGATCCGCAGACCCGAGTTTGGGAAAAACTGGACCAGGCTAATTAAAGTTAGAGATGGCGAGTAGCGACAATTAGTACACATGTCCTTTCGATTTTCTATTCAAATTTATATTTCTCATAAGCCAACACCCATTTCCGCTTTTTTTTAAATATACTACCCATTGTGGTTTTTTTTTTCTCACCAGCCTCTTAAATTTGAAACCATTTTTATTATAATTCCTAAATATTTCGGCTATACCTATTTCCAGCTTTAACGTCTGTTCCATTGACCTCCATTGTCCAGATATTTGACATAGAAGTCTGCATTGATGTGTAACGTGTGTCTCCAATCATACTCTGAGTGTTAATGCTCTCCTGAGAAAAGTCCAGTCTGAGACCCGGTCAGCTCTCTGAATCCGCTTCTATGTCCGGCTAAAAAATGTGCAATATAATTGTATGCGTCTACATTACACTTGATAATTTCGTGTGATCCGGTATGAATGATGAAGTTGCTATTCCGTTCCTTGCTACATTCATATAAATATATGGTTTGACTGGGTCATGTAGCTCCCTGCTTTCTGTTCTTTTAACATTAGCATTCATCAACATACACACACACACATTCTCACACACACACACATCCACACACACACACACACACACACACACACACATTCACACACACACACGAACGCATATATATATATATATATATATATGTTCTTCTTAGATCGCTACTTATCGATCGCTTGTTAAACTGCTCTTTGTAATTTGTATGTAATCTCGCCTGAGTGGTTACGGGGCCCAAATTTGGGGTGTAAAGAATAGAACCACTGTTACGTGCCATACATGTCGTAAGAGGCCACTAAGGAGGTTTGGCTGAAATAGGATGCACGTGTCCTAAATGTGTAGAAGTCTATGTATTTAGGGGCCTACCAAACCAATGGAAACATATACACGTTCTTGGCAAAGATCAAACATATCATAAAGAGTGATTAAAATTGGTCGTAAAGAACGAACGCAAAGAAGAAGAAGTATGTGATCCTACCCCAAGAACAATTGTACGTTGTGCCAGTTATGCGCCTACAACACATTTGATTTCTGCGACGCCTGTTATTTACTAGAGTACTTCCTAGGCCCTTACTTAGTCACCTCTTACTTGATCTTCTTCTTCAAACCTCCATATCGACCTTTGTTAAACCGTTCGTATGTGATCTAAGCCTAAGAGGATTTGACGTTGTGTCAGTTGTGCGCCTGCAAGTAGGCCAGCCAGCACATCCGATTTCTATAATGTGACGATTTTTATTTACTTAGGTAGCTTCCCTAGGCCCCTACCTCAGCCACTTCTTACGGCATGCCTTGTAGATAGCAGTGTTACTATTCTTGCTCCCTTGAGAGCCCCTGAACACACAAGCGATATATATATAGTTTAATTTATTGATGACATATCACGAAATGACTACCAATAAACAAATGAGCGATTGAGAGAGCAGAAACTTCCACTATATGCACTTTCCTCAAAGCAAAGTCGTCGCCGAAGGTTGGATCACATTACTCATGCCCACTATATGACTTTCCTCAAGCAAAGTCGTCGCTGATGGCTGGATCACATTGCTCATGCCCACTATATGCACTTTCCTCAAGCAAAGTCGTCGCTGATGGCTGGATCACATTGCTCATGCAATATGCACTCTTTTTCTAAAGCAAAGTCTCGCCGATGGTTGGATCAGATGCTCATGCCTCCTCTAGCACTCTTCCTCAAAGCAAAGTCAGTCGCCGATGGTTGGATCACATTCTATCCACTATATGCACTTTCCTCAAGCAAAGTCGTCGCTGATGGCTGGATCACATTGCTCATGCCCACTATATGCACTTTCCTCAAGCAAAGTCGTCGCTGATGGCTGGATCACATTGCTCATGCCCACTATATGCACTTTCCTCAAAGCAAAGTCGTCGCCGATGGTTGGATCACATTGCTCATGCCCACTATATGCACTTTCCTCAAAGCAAAGTCGTCGCCGATGGTTGGATCACATTGCTCATGCCCACTATATGCACTTTCCTCAAGCAAAGTCGTCGCTGATGGCTGGATCACATTGCTCATGCCCACTATATGCACTTTCCTCAAAGCAAAGTCGTCGCTGATGGTTGGATCACATTGCTCATGCCCACTATATGCACTTTCCTCAAAGCAAAGTCGTCGCTGATGGTTGGATCACATTGCTCATGCCCACTATATGCACTTTCCTCAAAGCAAAGTCGTCGCCGATGGTTGGATCACATTGCTCATGTCCACTATATGCACTTTCCTCAAGCAAAGTCGTCGCTGATGGCTGGATCACATTGCTCATGCCCACTATATGCACTTTCCTCAAAGCAAAGTCGTAGCTGATGGTTGGATCACATTGCTCATGCCCACTATATGCACTTTCCTCAAAGCAAAGTCGTAGCTGATGGTTGGATCACATTGCTCATGCCCACTATATGCACTTTCCTCAAAGCAAAGTCGTCGTCGATGGTTGGATCACATTGCTCATGCCCACTATATGTACTTTCCTCAAAGCACAGTCGTCGCCGAAGGTTGGATCACATTGCTCATGGAAGATGATCAAATTCTCAATGATCTTCTTTATAGAGAAATCTCTGGGAAAGAGGTCTCTGCAGCGTAGAGGCTACGTGCTCGCCTCTCGTTCTAAAGGTACTCAGTTCGCTCTCTCGTGGAGACAGCCAGATATTCTTTTCCAGAGATCTCTGATCTCAATTGTAGGGGAGATCAAGTTCCTAATCCTATCGGAGGGGGATGATAAAACATAGGTCCCGTGTTCATATTGAGCACTTAACTGAACCCTTGGCAGTTAAAAATTGAGAAGATCAGGCTGGAAAGTCGCTGCCGTGCAAAATTAATTAGAAAAGATTAAATAATAAAATTCCTACAAAATATATTCACCATCCTCTATATTATATCGGGAATCATCGGCGTGGATACCAGAGTTTGCGCACTGCTGCTGAGAGTGTCCTGTGTAAGAAAGAGATTGGAACACACATGGATACTTATCGAAGTGCAGTTATGATAGTCCTATCAATCAAGCAATCTATCTCTGGAATGTTACCTACTGGAAAACCCCAAATAAATGCGATATAAAGATTCCTACGAAAAATGTCTTTTCTACAACAGCATGATATTAAAGAGAAGTGGCTATTAAAGAACATAAAATCAAAGAAAATTAAATATTTCGGACGGATCAAACGACATGAGTGCCTATAGAAGATAATTTTGGTAGGAATGATGCCTGGAAGAAGAATGAGAGGAAGATATAGAAGACAATGGGTGCAAGATGTCATTAACAATCTAAGAATAACTTCTGCTAACACTGGCAAACTTGCACAGAATACACAATTTTACAGGAATGCTGTCATGAGAGTCAAGTTCTGGAAGGGACAAGCTACTTGATGATGATGATGACGAAAAATGTAAAGACGCTTGACATAAATCCATACACATGGGAAACAGTTGCTAAAGATATATGTAGCTGGAGAAAGAATGTCATTAGTTGGGTACTGCACTTTGAACCCAGTATAATACAACATGCAGAAGATGATATACTTTACTATACTCCAATTTTACCCCAATTACCCCAATTTTGAAACACCCAGATATTCCAGTAGTGACTAAAAGACAGATTATAAATTCAATCTTTATACCAACACTGTGCTACCAGAGCCAAACATGGGCACTGACAAAAGAACAAGAAAGGAAAATTATCACATGCGAAATGAGATGCCTGAGGAAGCAGTAAATAAAACAAGAAGAGACCATATAAGAAATGAGGAAATTAGAAGAACAGTCGGAACAACACCTGCTATTAGATTTATTGAAAAACAGAGACTCAAATGGTTTGGCCACTTGGTCAGAATGAACCCGAATACACCAGTTGCAAGAGCGTACAACCTGAAAATGGAATCATCAAGAGGAAAAGGCAGACCAAGAAAAAGATGGGTTGATGGAGTTACAGACATCTTAAAACTCCACAATACTACACCATATCAAGCGACCGAGCTTGCATTATCTCGGAAACTGATCATCAGTTAAACCTGCTACGCCTTGCGGCAAAAAAGCAGAGGACAAAAGAAAGAAGACCGTACTCCAGAACACAATCCAATCTCGTAAGATATGTCTCATCGTTTGTATGACAGATGCAAAATCAGCACTCCGAGTACTCCAGTCCAGAAAATTGCCAGGTCTACAGACCCTACTGTGTAAACTGTGCAATCAGCGGAAGGTCGTCTTGCAGTGAATACTGTCTCACTGTGAAATACCAGGAAATGAAACAGCAGACCAACTAGCAAAGGAAGGCGACATGCTGCAGGAGAGCAGCCGGTTTTTCCAGTTACCTACCACCAAAAGAAAAGGATGACTAAATCAATCAGAAAGTCACAAATACCAACACAAGACGATTACAATAATATGAGCAGATTGGAACAAGTTGTCATTCTGCGCCTTAGAACAGGATACAATCGGCTTCAAAACGACAGGTATACAATATTCAAAATTGGCAACTCAGCCATGTGTACATGTGGACAGGCACATCAGACTAGAGAGCGCATACTTCAAGACTGCCCCAAATATGATATACTGGGGCAAACTCACCGGCCTAATGAAACAACACTGTACAGAAGACTACATGGACCTCTGTGTGAGCTACAAAAGACAGTGAAGTTTATACAAGAGACAACATTGAATGTATAGACAATATTTCAAGCGAATGAAAGGAAGGAAGGATTGTTTAGATATGAGAATTGTGACAAAGACTGTCATTTCCTTAACGGTCTTTAAATAAGTCTTTTCTTGTATCGATAATAATATCGAATTTAACAGTCACCAACGATGCGGCGAAGTACTTATCCAGTGGCAATATTCTTCTAATTTTATTTCATTTCATAAATTATAGATGTCTAGTCGATTATTCCATGCAATAAATCGTAGATGTCTATGCAACTATTTTATGTACAGAAATAGTGGATGTCTACGCAATTATTCCGTGTAATAGGTCGTGACGTCTATGCAATTATTCTATGTAATAAATAATGAACGTCTATGCAATTATTCCATGTAATAAATAGTGACTCAAAATTGAAATTAGCAAAACGACAATGGTTTATGCATGTTGATTAACCTTCGTGGTAGTCTTACCTCTGGAGTGAGGGTGGGTGGTGCAGAAATGGCCTGAGTCAAGCTTATAAATGAGATATTTGAGTAAAGTTTAATTCTATTATCAAGAAAAGACAATGTTTACAATACGTTAGAGTTTCAAGGTTGAACCTTTAGAGAAAAGAACAGAAAGTTTCCAATAACAGTGTTTGGATCTTGTCTGTAGAATGGAAGATAGATTGCCACGACATGCACAGAAATCCAAGGTTGATAGAACTCGATCTCCGTGAAAACATAGATATTGATTAGAAGACAACATCAAGCCAACCCTTAAGTACCCCAGATTTAAACGGAATCAGGCCAGAAGGAAGAGATGATTAGATCGTGTGTCATTTTCTCTCGATGACCCCAACACCCAAGGGTAAACGACGAGTGTCTAAGCAACAAAAACTTTCATTTAATTTCAAAAAAATATGTAGACAAAGGAAACATGATAATCTTTTCTTCTTTTTTTCCTGTAGGAATTCTTCAATTACTTCCTATTTTCCAGGAATGTCATGGAAAGGCAGCTTAATGAAACGGATAGTTATCATTTTAAGTGCAAAAATTATCATTGTCAAAATCCTTCTTCTCTTCCATCATTTACTGCTTTATAGAAGTGTTGGAGGAAAACGTAGTTATCTTGTGCTTGTTTGTTCTAATGCCCTTTGTAAGCTGTTATTCATTTTTATGAGGCTATTCTTGATATCGTTACTCCATCTGTTACGTTGTCTTCCTCTTGCTCTGTACTCGTTATAATATTTCAGTGTGGCTCTCTGTAGTACACGATATCAGGGCATTTAATCTGTTGTTCTTTTATGAATTGAATGCATGACTGGTTTCCCATCTAGTCTTCTTCTGATTCCTTTATTTCTAATTTTGTCTCTTATTGTCACACCTGCAGCTCTTCTAAGACAGTTCATCTCCGCCGCTAACATTTTTCCGCTCATTATCTGCTATTGGCTACGTTTGACACTGGTACATGTTTGACATTGATAAGATGTTATTTACAAATGAAATTAAGAATCAGAATAGAGAAAGTTGTATTTATCGCATAAAGGAAGATGATCGTTGTGTAATTTATTCTAATAATAGACATCTAAAAGCTAGGAATTGACTAAATTGCATAGGTTTTTTTTTCACATATGGTTTGGTAACTACGTGGAAATGACACATTACATGTTGAAAGTATTGTACAAAATATGAACTTCGTAGCACCAACAAACAATCTGAAAGAAATTTTGAGAGAAATAAATCGCTCACGAACAGAACGATGCTCCTGGATTCGAACCAACGAGTTCAGAACACACAACAATCACAGATACAAACCCTCCCCTCCCACCGTCTTAAACAAATATAGCGCCTGTCTGGTGCCAGGGCCAAAAATAGTAACATGGCAACCTACAAGGCATGTCGTAAGAAGCGACTGAAGAAGAACATATTGAAGCTACCCTAATAAATAAAAAAGAATCGCCGAAATCGGATGTGCTGGCCTACTTATAGGCGTATTACTGGCACAACGTACAATCGCTCTTAGGCTCAGATCACATAGAACTCACACAGAGGGGTTAACAAGTGGTCGATATGGAGCGTTTGAGGAAGAAGAAAAAGACGAAAAAGAAGGAGATGAAACAAATAACGAAAAAAGTACAAGAAAAAATATATTCTTCAGCAAACAAGCACTAAAAATAGAAATGTGATATATGAACATAAATATATATATTGTTAGAATAAGTGGATAGGAAGTGGGAACAAGTTTATTATATCTTGGCATACTTTTTCTTCAGCAATCTCTGGTCATGCGCTTAATTTACTGTGGACCACAAACTGGTCTGTCAGGTTTCCCCAAAGCTTAGTTTTCAGGTCGACTGGGTGTGGCCACATGTTTCTTCTCAGCGCACCCAGGAGAAGACAGTCTTGTACGATATGCTCTGGTGTCTGTTCTGCCTGCTGACACTGGCAGAGAGCTGTTTGACTTATTCCTAGTCTACATAAGTGTTTGTTGAGTGTCTGCAGTGTCCGGTCTTCTCTTTTTTTATGCTATGGCTTTCGTATCTGTTCATTCTCTATGAAACCATGTGTGCTTCGATCTCTTTCTTACACAGGAAGATGTCAGCTACAGTGCACGAATTCCGTAGCACTGGCAATGGTAAAGTTAAAAAGTTAATTGCATATCCTTTACAGGACTTTGCGAATCAACCCAACTTTTTAATGCTGTTTGTGATTTTCTAGGCATTATTACGTTCAGTAGTTTGCCATTGCTTTCTGAACGGTGGTGCCATCGTCCTTTGTAAAAATCCACGCGAAACAATTTGCAACCAAACTGTCCGCAGCGTGGTTCGAACTCAGAACGTTGGGGTTAATAGACCGAATGACTATCTTCTAAGCCACAAACGCCACCCTGGCAAAAGTAACCGATGTAATTATGAAGACGCTGAAGATAGTTTTGTAGGAATTTTATTTTTAATCTTTTCTAATGAATTTTGACCGGGATTTTATTTTTAGGGTGGAAAGACCGGCTTTCAACCATGCTATTCTCGGATTTTGAACTGCCTACGGTTCTTTTGCGTGATAAAATTTAACATGGAACCTACGTTTTATTGTCCGTCTCCGAAAGGACTTGGAACGCGATCACACCTACACTGAGATCAGGGATCTCTGGAAAAATATCCAGATGACTCACGAGGGAGCAAACCTGGTACCTTTCGCACGAGAGACAAACGTCTAACCTCTACGCCACAGAAACCCCAGATAATCATATAAAAATGATAGTTATTAAATACTGTAAGCAATTCTAATTTACTTATGGTGCAGAAGATTTGGACAATAAAGAGTCGTTTAGCAGATGATCGTATACAAAATTATAGTCATTAAATACTGTAAGCAATTCTCCTTTACTTATCGTGCAGAAGATTTGGACAATGAAGAGTCGTTTAGCAGATGATCGTATAAAAATGATAGTCATTAAATACTGTAAGCAATTCTCCTTTACTTATCGTGCAGAAGATTTGGACAATGAAGAGTCGTTTAGCAGATGAAATTGTGGATTTTAATGTGTGAATTATAGAAGAGGTTGGCTTATTACTACGAGACAGAAATATACGAAAATGTCATGATAAGGTTCGGAAAAAATAAGGAACTTGTTGATGAATATTTGCAATCAGAGATGATCAATCAATCAAGTGTCATCGTAGGCGATCATGTCTCTCCACAACTCTCTCTGCTTGGTGCATGTAATCAGTTCTGACGTCGATCTTGTGTCGAACCATGATGTCAGGCCATCCAGCATCTTCTCCGTCTTCCGCGATCTCTCCTTCCCTGAATTTTACATGTTGTCACCAAATGTTCTAAACCTTCTCTTCGCATTATATGCCTGAAGAACCTTGATTGTCAGATAATTATTCTTTTGATAAGGTTTCTTTGTGTGCATGCCTGATATAAAACCTCTTCATTTGTTTCCTTCGCTGTCCATGGACAGCAAGTCAGTTCGAATCAGAGATGATACCATAACTAAATACTTAATAGAGTTGAATACAAAGAAGCTAACAAATATTCAAAGGGTCCAAAGATGAATGACTAACTTCATTGCACTGGGTTTCTCCATGTGGCCCCGTACCTGTTGGCTGAGATGGCATGCCACTTGCCGAGAGCATTGCACAAAGCAGTACTCCGTAGCTCCGTCAACAACCCTAGGGATATAATGAAAAAACTGCATGTGCGTCTCGTTCCGGATTCGAACCCACAACCCTTCAGTACGACAGGCAAATGACTTAACCACTGCACCATTCTCACCCTCACCCCCTTACCCCCACCCCAAGCTAAAATATATCACTACGTGCTACGTTTTATCTATTCTCGTTTTCTACTTGCCTCATTCTTGCTCTACTCTGTCTGACTGACTTTTTTCTGGTTTAATTTCAACATTTCATTTAGCCTCTTCGTCTTTTTTTGTTCCAGTCACTTTACTTAATTTAACTAATTGCACTTATTTTCTATCATTAACCCTTTCAGCACACTCCATATTTTTTTTACTGTCTTTCATTTCTAGTTACACAACTTTCAGAGTTGTTTTTTTTTCTCGAATGCTTCTCTTGCTCTTTTATATTCTTCAATTTCACTCACGTTTATTTGTCCACTTTCATTTGTATTTCTTCTCTGATATCTCTTTTGTTTTTACAATTTCCTATTTTCTGTGTTCCTTATTTCAATATTTTGAAAGTTCGTTTTCGTTTCTTCTTTATTTTCCGTCTTGTCACTGATGTCATCTACAAATACACACATTTAAAGTGTGATTTTAGTGTTTACAAATATTACTTGTTATTCTATTCTACATGTAGATTTTTGTATTTTCTTTCCTACATGTTGATATTGTGTTTTGTAGTCTATGCGTAGGTCTTGTGTGTTCTAGTCTACGTGTAGATCTTGTGTGTTCTAGTCTACGTGTAGATCTTGTGTGTTCTAGTCTACATGTTGATATTGTGTTTTGTAGTCTATGCGTAGATCGTGTGTGTTCTAGTCTACGTGTAGATCTTGTGTGTTCTAGTCTATGTGTAGATCTTGTGTGTTCTAGTCTATGTGTAGATCTTGTGTGTTCTAGTCTATGTGTAGATCTTGTGTGTTCTAGTCTACGTGTAGATCTTGTGTGTTCTAGTCTATGTGTAGATCTTGTGTGTTCTAGTCTACGTGTAGATATTGTGTGTTCTAGTCTACGTGTAGGTCTTGTGTGTTCTAGTCTACGTGTAGATCTTGTGTGTTCTAGTCTACGTGTAGATCTTGTGTGTTCTAGTCTACGTGTAGATCTTGTGTGTTCTAGTCTACGTGTAGATCTTGTGTGTTCTAGTCTATGTGTAGATCTTGTGTGTTCTAGTCTACGTGTAGATCTTGTGTGTTCTAGTCTATGCGTAGATCTTGTGTGTTCTAGTCTATGTGTAGATCTTGTGTGTTCTAGTCTATGCGTAGATCTTGTGTGTTCTAGTCTATGCGTAGATCTTGTGTGTTCTAGTCTATGCGTAGATCTTGTGTGTTCTAGTCTACATGTTGATATTGTGTTTTGTAGTCTATGCGTAGATCGTGTGTGTTCTAGTCTACGTGTAGATCTTGTGTGTTCTAGTCTATGTGTAGATCTTGTGTGTTCTAGTCTATGTGTAGATCTTGTGTGTTCTAGTCTATGTGTAGATCTTGTGTGTTCTAGTCTACGTGTAGATCTTGTGTGTTCTAGTCTATGTGTAGATCTTGTGTGTTCTAGTCTACGTGTAGATATTGTGTGTTCTAGTCTACGTGTAGGTCTTGTGTGTTCTAGTCTACGTGTAGATCTTGTGTGTTCTAGTCTACGTGTAGATCTTGTGTGTTCTAGTCTACGTGTAGATCTTGTGTGTTCTAGTCTACGTGTAGATCTTGTGTGTTCTAGTCTATGTGTAGATCTTGTGTGTTCTAGTCTACGTGTAGATCTTGTGTGTTCTAGTCTATGCGTAGATCTTGTGTGTTCTAGTCTATGTGTAGATCTTGTGTGTTCTAGTCTATGCGTAGATCTTGTGTGTTCTAGTCTATGCGTAGATCTTGTGTGTTCTAGTCTATGCGTAGATCTTGTGTGTTCTAGTCTACGTGTAGATCTTGTGTGTTCTAGTCTATGTGTAGATCTTGTGTGTTCTAGTCTATGTGTAGATCTTGTGTGTTCTAGTTTATGTGTAGATCTTGTGTGTTCTAGTCTATGCGTAGATCTTGTGTGTTCTAGTCTATGTGTAGATCTTGTGTGTTCTAGTCTACGTGTAGATCTTGTGTGTTCTAGTCTATGTGTAGATCTTGTGTGTTCTAGTCTATGTGTAGATCTTGTGTGTTCTAGTCTATGCGTAGATCTTGTGTGTTCTAGTCTATGTGTAGGTCTTGTGTGTTCTAGTCTACGTGTAGGTCTTGTGTGTTCTAGTCTACGTGTAGGTCTTGTGTTTTTTAATCTAAGTGTAGATCTTGTGTGTTCTAGTCTACGTGTAGATACTGCATCGTCTAGTCTACGTGTAAATCTTGCATTTTCTATTCTGCATGTGTATTTTCTATTCTACGTGTGAATGTATTTTCTATTCTACGTGTGAATGTATTCTCTATTCTACGTATAGATGTATTATCTATTCTACGTGTGAATGTATTTTCTATTCTACGTGTGAATGTATTTTCTATTCTACGTGTGGATGTATTCTCTATTCTACGTGTGGATGTATTCTCTATTCTACGTGTGGATGTATTTTCTATTCTACGTATAGATATATTTTCTATTCTACGTATAGAGCTATTTTCTAGAGGGCCGTGCGGTAGATTTTCTCAGTATTATGCAAGTCTTCGAAATGCCGCCATTTTTTCTTTAAAATAACATTCGATTGGTATTTTTTAAACTCCCAAAATTGTATTTTGATTTCGCTGATTATGCGCCCCTTTACGGGCCGCCTGGTGCTGTCCTACTCAATTGCATTTCATAGTGACGGCACTAGTGCCTGATTTTCTATTCTTAGTGTGAATCTATTTTCTATTCTTAGTGTGAATCTATTTTCTATTCTTAGTGTGTATCTATTTTCTATTCTTAGTGTGAATCTATTTTCTATTCTTAGTGTGAATCTATTTTCTATTCTTAGTGTGGATCTATTTTCTATTCTTAGTGTGGATCTATTATATGTAGATCATGTAATTTATTTTCTCCTTGTTGATACCCATTTTCAGTTGGCTGGTTTGTGGAGACGACCAAACAGTGGATGTAATCCTTATACGTTTTGTAACTGAATCGAGCACAACAAAACTGGTGTACTACAGCAAAAGCAGCTACAGTTAGACATCAATTCTTTATTGCTACTTTCATGGAACATTTCCTCTTTCATGTTCAAGTTTTTCATACTAAGTATTCCAAACAGAGAAATGATCTAATTTCATGAATCATGTATTCTCAACCGTGTCGTTACCATTCAAGGCAACATATCAGTGCATATCTACCTCTGTTGTCGGAGATGGTGCAGGACACTGATTACAAGGAAAGCAGGTCTTCACGCAAAAATCAGTTAGATGAGCAATACAAGGATATCCTTATTACGCATGAATTCATAGCTTGTGAACGCAAAAAGACGAAGAACATTTCTATTAACCGTATAATGCGCACATTTCATGGGTAACCATGAGTACAGATGGTGTCCACGTACCAGATATCCCCGCCTGTTGGTGTCGACAAGTGTCCTTTTGAATGGGGTAAAATATAAAGATAGGTGTCAGTTTTCCACCACTCTTGTCTTCGCAGAATCTTGGGAATCTTTTGGCCAGTAAAAATATCCAATAACCAACTACTCCAAGACACAAGACAAGAGGCAATGAATAACATACTCAAAAAGAGAAGATGGAAATGGCTCGGACATGTTATGAGAATGAGACAAGAAATACCTGCAAGGGTAGCCCTCACTTGGACACCAGAAGGAAGAGAAAGAAAGGCAGACCACGGACAACATGGAGGCGCATGATGGAAGAGGAACTGGACACCGCATCTCTGACGTGGGGCTCTGCGTTGAAGGTTGCACGGGACAGGAGAGCATGGAAAGTCCTTTCTGAAGCCCCATGTGTCACTAGGCATGACGGGATTAAGTAAGTAAGTAAGTAAGTAAAATATCAAGTATTTTGGTTCACGTTCTTGTATGTTATAACATTGTCCGCAAGATCTTGCTTATCTGATGTGCAACCTTCTCCTTTCTTTTAGTCATGTGTACTCTTGATGTGACGGTCTTGATTGAAACGTGACATGTTCATGCGCCATCAATCTACCGAATATTTACAGCATCTTCTAGCAGGACTAGCTCTAAAACAAGTTTTTGTAGATGTATCTCAATCATAGTATAGATTTTAACAACGGTATCAGGGGCGGCAGGTGAGACTTTTAGCAATTCTTAGACGCCAATGTGTTGCCGCGCCCCGCAAGGAAAGCAAAGGATAATACCAATGCGACATACAAGGCATGTCGTAAGAGGCGCCTGATGTAAGACATAGGAAGCTACCTAGTAAATAAAAAGCGTCGCATAAATGGAATATGTTGGCATAACTATAGTCACCACACTACCTTCATTCTTGAAAGATACTAACCACACTTTGTCTGTTTTTTCTTCTATTAAGTTGTTGCCTGGCAGGACTTATCGTCTCTTCCTCCTTGATGTCTGTTCACTGTATACCTCTATACCTCATTCTGACGGACTCCAAGCTCTCCAGTTTTTCTCGACAGGAGAACTAACCCTCTTGTCTCCACCTCGACTCTCCTTCGTCTTGCAGAACTAGTTCTCACTCTCAACTCCTTTCAGTTCAATGACCAGTTCTTCGAACAGATTAGTGGGTCGCCATGGGTACTAAAATGGGACCCAGCTATGCTTGTCTATTCATGGGTCATCTCGAACACTTAGTATGGAACACCTATGATGGCCCTCTTCCGTCCGTGTATCATAGATACATCGATGATTGTATTGAAGTTACCGATATGTCTGAAGCCGATTTGTCACGCTTCATCACCTTCATCAATGCCTTCAATCCTGCTATTCGGTTCACCTCTCACATCTCTACCTCCTGTGTCAATTTTCTTGACATCACTATCACCATCAGCCTATCCACTATCACTACATCAGTATACTACAAGCCTACTGATACACATAGCTTCCTTCTGTATACCTCTTCCCATCCCCAGGCCTGTCGTGACTCTTTACCTTTCTCCCAACTCTTACGCCTTCGTCGCCTCTGTAGTGAGGACGACGATTTTCTTGATAAAGCTCACGAGATGCTGGATTTCTTCCGCCAGCGCTTATACCCGGAGAATGTGCTTACATCTGCCATGCATCGGGTACAGCTAATTGCTCGCCAGGAGGCCCTCTCTCACATGCATAGAACCCCCAATTCTGACAGGGTTAAACTCATCTTAACTTTCCACCCTCATAGTTCCCTGGTGAAAAAGGTCTTATTCCATCATCTCCTATTCTTCAGTCTGATCCTGAGACACGTCCAGTCTTCCAACACTATCCTTTGGTGGCTTACAGACGGGACAGAAGCCTCAAGGATTTGTTGGTACCAGTCGCCTCAAGCCTAATATCCAGAGTCACTTTGGCACCATCCAGTGCGGACGTCGACGATGTTACACATGTGCATATGTAATACAGACCCGCACGGTCTCTTTTCCAAAAGCTACGTATGCCATTCAAGACAGTTTCACGTGTGAGTCCAGTAATATCATCTATGCCATCACCTGCAAACGATGCAACAAGTCCTATATTGGCGAAACCGGTAAGAGACTCAGTGACCGATTCGCCCAACACTTACGCGATATTCGCCAATGCTCTGCGACTCCTGTGGCTACCCATTTCAACGATACTGGCCATTCAGGAGTTGACGATGTCCAGGTCACAGCCATCCGATCATGTTCCTCCGATGATCGCAGTCGATTCGCCCTGGAGAACCGTTTTATTTCATTCTATGGCACTTTGCGACCTTTTGGACTCAACGCATTACATTCCTATGCTTCTTAGTACTATCTTATCTCGTGCCTTGTTATCTATATGTGTGTTTGCTCCATATATGTGTCATTTATCCACTATATTGTTTATTGTTCTCTTCTTTTCCACTTTCGGTTTTTTGTGTCCACTCATTTCGTTGTTCGTTTTTATTCCCAGATTTTCATTAGATAGGTTTATGTTTCCACATGTAATCGTCCATTTGTAGTGTTCCTCGAAATTCGTCATTCTTGTTGTATTATTTGCTTGATAAAGGCCTTTTGGTCGAAACGTTGCTGTTTATCGTCACTGTTTATGTATTTTGTAAAACTGTAATACTTTGTGTTAACGTGTTTAGCTATTTTCCAAGTTTTACTGCAGTCTCCACCTTTTCTCCACAACATTCAATCGATATTAAGCTCAGATCACATACAAATTATAGAGAGTGGTTAACAAGTGGTCGATATGGAGCGTTCGAAGAAGAAGAAGAAGAAGTAAAAGAAGAAGAAAATTTGTTTATCTAAACATTATAATATTAACGTTAGAAATATATTATCTGAAACCTCAGAAAAACATGCAGAAGGTTATCAGTGATATCTCAGTTGCATAAGCTTGAAGTAGACGCTATACGATATGTATATTTATGTTTCTTGTATGACATCGTAAACAGATAAGCATAACATTACAGCGACACCAATGAGAAAAATGGACACTGACAGCAAACACCGGAAAACAGGTGAGTGTAGGCAGGAAACGGGTCGGAAATATTTTCTTGTAGAAGCGAGAATCTTAATGAGGTAGAAGCGAGAATCTTAATGAGGGAGAAAAGATGGACGTGAGAAATTATGTAAATAGTAGGTGGTTCAAAATATTTTTATAATGCTAATTTTATTTTGCATTATCATGGGACAGAATGTTTAACCTATGATTGTCTAAGACGTACGTATGCACTGTAATCTTTGTTATTTATTACAGCAAGTTGGTTGTTATATTTACTTTTCTGCTGAGTCAAGATCTTCTTCTTCTTTTGTAGTCACACTGCTACCAAGTTGTTGCCCAGTGTCGTGGTTTTCTGTTTTTGTCTTGCGCTGTTCTGGTGGAGTGGGTGATTGTTATTTTTGCTCTTTCACATGATTCTGCTACGCCATCTAACCATCTTTTTGTGGTCTTCCTCTTGCCTTCTTTCCCGATGTTCTATTGTAGAAGACGCTGTATACTATGGAATTTGGATACATTCTTATTAAGTGGCCAAATTACTTCATTCTTTGTTTCTCAATGTAATTCAAGCAAGATTCTGTGCCAACTTTCTTTCTTATGTTGATGTTGGTGACTCTGTCTTTTCTGGTGTTGTTGGTAACTTTTCAAAGGCAGCGCATTCACATGTAGTTATTTTTTGTGACTGCGCTTTGCTCATTGTCCATGTCTGGCTCTGGTAACACAAAGTAGGTATAAAAATGCTGTTGATCATCTGTTGCTTAGCTGCCTGTGAGTCAAGATCAAAGTCAACAAATGTGACTTTTTCTTAGGAATAGTTTGCATTCATTGGGAAAACCTCTATATTCTCTCATTACTAAGAGTTTGTTTAAACAAGTTGAGACCACAGGAACAAAGGAATCAAATAATTACTTTCCAGGAAAAGAAAATACTCATCAAGGCGTTTAGAAAAGTAAGCCAGCAGAGAATTACCACTATCTAGATAGAGCAAAGCAGGTGATATTGTTTCGAGTCAGAACTGGACACAGCAGACTGAACAGACACTTACACATAGGGCCGTGCGATATATTTTCTCAGTATGATGCAAGTCTTCTAAATGCCACCCTTAAATATTTTTCTTTAAAATAACCTTCACTTGTTATTGTGATTTCACTGCTTATGCCACCTCCCGTACGGTGCCGCCTGATGCGACCGCCTCTCTGTACCATAGCACGGCACGGCTCTGCTTACACAGACTAGAACTAGTTCCATCACCGATATGTGTATGTAGACAGACACCACAGACAACCGAACACATCCTGCAAGATTGTCACCTAATGAATCAACTGCGGAAAGAACACTGGCCAGCAGAGAAAAACATCCACACAAAGCTGATTGGAAGCCTTGATGAACTAACAAATACAACAACATACTTCCAGAGAACCGGACTCATTGTGTAGACATTGAACATTAGCGAACGAGAAGAAGAAGAACAAGCTGAGGAGAACAACAATTATTCTATGTTTTTTTTTTTTTTTATTTTTTTTTCTTATTTTTTTTTTCTTTCGTCTGCTATCAACTCAGACGAAGTTTCATCTCTGAAACTGATTTTTGCGTGAAAATCTGTTTTTCCAATTTCTTACAATGGCAGCAGCGTGCACATTGTAAATTACTTTACACTGGCAGCCGTGTGCTCAATGTACTCGTAATTAGTATTCCCTCGCCATACAGGCAGATTTTCTCCGACTTCAGAGGTACTCACGTTATCGTCCTGAGTAAGACCAGGGACTCGAACAAATGCCGGACAGTAGGTTCGAACCCGAGCTATGAGGCGTCTCACTAGCAGGCCGAGCTACTATCAACTACTCTAGGCAGTCCCCATTCTATGTTGAGTAGAGTGTGCTTGCCAATAATCTTTTCCAAAAGAAATAATACCACCATGTTTTCCCCTTGCCAAGTGCTTGATGTTGAATTTCTTTGTCTTTATCCTGATGAGAGTGTTGGTTACGTTATGTTGCAATTTACAACAAAAATGTGATGTCTGGTCAATTAGGTACTACTTATTTATCTCAAGAACAATATTTTGAAGATCAGATTTACCATCCAGCTTGTATTTCTAAAGGCTTAGCAAAAATGTCTATGATTAAAGAAATCTCGGATATGCATGGATGTAAACTAAGGCTTTGTCAGGTTGATTCGTTGAATCTGTCACTAATTTGTATTATCTCATACACTACGCACAAGAACCAAACGGTACATTTCGTTAATAACATTGGACAACACACACAAAAAAAAAGCTATAAAATAATAACTGCAAATCTTGAGTAATTTTGAGAAGTGGACAAGATCATCATCTTCTTCTTCTTCTAACGCTCTATATTGATCACTTGTTAACCACTCTTTGTTATTTCTATGTGATCTGAGTTTAAGAGCTATTTACGTTGCGCCAGTTATACGCCTACAAATAGGCCAGCACATTCGATTTCTGCGATGTTTTTTAATTATTAGGGTATCTTCCCTAGGTCCTACATTAGACGCCTCTTACGACATGCCTTGTAGGTCGCAGTGGTACTATTTTTACTTTCTTTGCGGGCCACGGCACCACACGGGTGGGACAAGATTATAAGATGTAATGCAGGGATCACGGCATGAACAATGGAAAAAAGGATATATTGAGCTAATTTTGCTGAAGTTGAAGATATTTCCTGCGAATAATAAATATTTTATGGCGCAAAAAAATATGTATTGTAAATTTTACTTTTGGGTTAAATGTTAACTTATTTACAAATCTTTAGAAACATCCGGTTTCATATAATGATGGTTTTTTTATCTTTCTTTATGTCTTTTCTGACGACGATAAGAAAATAGGTTAAAAGATGTGTCGTGGGAATGAAAATATTACAGAAAGCTGTAATCATAAATATGAATGTTATCTTTAGCTTCCATATCATTCTAAATTTGTAATGCATGTTTATATCTTATCCACTTTTGTCCTAATTATTCATATTTAATGCGGCAGAAGGCTGCCAGGGAGATATTATGTGCATGTCGTAAAAGTTCATATTTGCTTCTAAAATTAGTTTAAACGAAAAATGAATTTGTGGGTGTACAGGTAGTTTTAAAGATATTACATTCCTAAGGAGAATTTTTCAGCAAACGGAAGAATAATGAATGAAATCCACCACAAATTCAACAAAGTTAATCAAATAGTAGGACAATTTTAAAATGCAAACATGTCACATTGAACACAAAAAGAGCAATGTTCAACACAATCTTTCTCCCCACATTATGATATCAATGCCAAACCTGGACTGTGACATCAAATGATAAAATAAAACTAGTCACGACAGAGAGGAAGTGTCTATACAGAATGCTGGAGGTAACAAGAAGAGACAGGTTGAGAAATGAAGACATCAGGAAAAAGGTGGCTGCAACATCAGTACTAAACTTCATCAAAAAACAACAAATTGCATGTTTCAGCCACATAAGCAAATTGCATGTTTCAGCCACATAAGCAAATTGCATGTTTCAGCCACATAAGCAAATTGCATGTTTCAGCCACATAAGCAAATTGCATGTTTCAGCCACATAAGCAAATTGCATGTTTCAGCCACATAAGCAAATTGCATGTTTCAGCCACATAAGCAAATTGCATGTTTCAGCCACATAAGCAAATTACAAACGGACAGTGCACCTCAAAGAGCAATGTTGCTCCTATACAATGGATACATATCAAAGAAACGGCCACACAAAAGGTTGACCTCAGAGATAACAGAGGCGACGAAAGACACTATATACGAAGCACACACAAGAACTCGTTCTAGAAATCTCTTCTTATCCTGACGCTGTAAGAAAATCAAGATTGGAGACAAGAAAAGACAGACTAGTGTAACGCATAGAATGTGTGTTCTTCGAAACAAGTAAAGAAATGGTTGCTGGCTCAGATCAAGCAGTCAATGTTACACAAGTCTAGAAAGGCATAAAGAAATAGTTGCTGGGTCAGATCAAGCAGTCAATGTTACACAAGTCTAGAAAGGCATAAAGAAATAGTTGCTGGGTCAGATCAAGCAGTCAATGTTACACAAATCTAGAAAGGCATAAAGAAATGGTTGCTGGGTCAGTTCAAGCAGTCAATGTTACACAAGTCTAGAAAGGCATAAAGAAATGGTTGCTGCGTCAGATCAAGCAGTCAATGTTACACAAGTCTAGAAAGGCATAAAGAAATGGTTTCTGGGTCAGTTCAAGCAGTCAATGTTACACAAGTCTAGAAAGGCATAAAGAAATGGTTGCTGCGTCAGATCAAGCAGTCAATGTTACACAAGTCTAGAAAGGCATAAAGAAATGGTTTCTGGGTCAGTTCAAGCAGTCAATGTTACACAAGTCTAGAAAGGCATAAAGAAATGGTTGCTGGGTCAGTTCAAGCAGTCAATGTTACACAAGTCTAGAAAGGCATAAAGAAATGGTTGCTGGGTCAGTTCAAGCAGTCAATGTTACACAAGTCTAGAAAGACATAAAGAAATGGTTGCTGGGTCAGATCAAGCAGTCAATGTTACACAAGTCTAGAAAGGCATAAAGAAATGGTTGCTGGGTCAGTTCAAGCAGTCAATGTTACACAAGTCTAGAAAGGCATAAAGAAATGGTTGCTGGGTCAGATCAAGCAGTCAATGTTACACAAGTCTAGAAAGGCATAAAGAAATGGTTGCTGGTCAGATTAGCTTCAATGTTACAAGTCTAGAAAGGCATAAAGAAATGGTTAAGTGTGTCACAGTCAATGTTACAAAGTCTGAAGCATAAAGAGAATGGTTGCTGGTCAGTTCCCAATCAGTCAAATTTGAACAGTCTTATATACATACACTTTTGTCAATCATGTCAATGTTAATGTCAGAAGGGCTAAAGAATGGTTGTGCATGTCTAAAGTTCAATTTGTACTCTAGAAATGTATAAAGAAAATGGTTGCTGGGTGTACAGGAGTAAGTTGTTGAAAGATATTAAAAATTCTCAGTCAAGAGAATTTTTCACAAGTCAGAAAGGATAAAGAAATGAATCGCCAGTCAACAGTAAATTTCAAAGTTAATAAATAAGAAATTTAAAGTGCAACAGTCAATGAACACAAAGAGCAAAGGTTCAACAAATGTTCTGTCAGATCAGATATCAATGCTCAAAGTCTAGGAAGGCATAAATGAAAAATTCAATCAACAGTCATGACACAAGTCAGGAAGTGCATACAGAAGGGCTGGAGGTACAAGAAGAATGACCAGTCTAGAAAGGCATAGGAAAGGTGGCTGACACATCAGTATGAATCATCAAAAACAAAAATTGCATGTTTCAGCACATAAGTCAAAGGTCAAAACGGACAGTTGCACGATCAAGAGCAATGTTCTAACGATAGTCAGAAAGACATAAAGAAAAGGTTGACTCTAAAGAGAATAAAAAGTCAGAGGCACGAAAGAAATTACGAGCAGTTCACACAAGAACCAGTTCTAGAAATCTTTGGTTATCCTGTTGAAGAAATCAAGATTGAGACAAGAAAAAACAGACTGGTCAGTTAAGAATATGTTCTTCAAATCTAGAGTCAAAGAAATGGTTGCTGGGTCAGTCAAGCAGTCAATGTTACACAAGTCTAGAAAGGCATAAAGAAATGGTTGCTGGGTCAGTTCAAGCAGTCAATGTTACACAAGTCTAGAAAGGCATAAAGAAATGGTTGCTGGGTCAGTTCAAGCAGTCAATGTTACACAAGTCTAGAAAGGCATAAAGAAATGGTTGCTGGGTCAGTTCAAGCAGTCAATGTTACACAAGTCTAGAAAGGCATAAAGAAATGGTTGCTGGGTCAGATCAAACAGTCAATGTTACACAAGTCTAGAAAGGCATAAATAAATGGTTGCTGGATCAGATCAAGCAGTCAATGTTACACAAGTCTAGAAAGGCATAAAGAAATGGTTGCTGGGTCAGTCAACAGTCAATGTTACACAAGTCTAGAAAGGCATAAAAAATGGTTGCTGGATCAGATCAAGCAGTCAATGTTACACAAGTCTAGAAAGGCATAAAGAAATGGTTGCTGGATCAGATCAAACAGTCAATGTTACACAAGTCTAGAAAGGCATAAAGAAATGGTTGCTGGTTCAGATCAAGCAGTCAATGTTACACAAGTCTAGAAAGGCATAAAGAAATGGTTGCTGGGTCAGTTCAAGCAGTCAATGTTACACAAGTCTAGAAAGGCATAAAGAAATGGTTGCTGGATCAGATCAAGCAGTCAATGTTACACAAGTCTAGAAAGGCATAAAGAAATGGTTGCTGGATCAGATCAAGCAGTCAATGTTACACAAGTCTAGAAAGGCATAAAGAAATGGTTGCTGGATCAGATCAAGCAGTCAATGTTACACAAGTCTAGAAAGGCATAAAGAAATGGTTGCTGGGTCAGATCAAGCAGTCAATGTTACACAAGTCTAGAAAGACATAAAGAAATGGTTGCTGGATCAGTCAAGCAGTACAATGTTACACAAGTCTAGAAAGGCATAAAGAAATGGTTGCTGGATCAGATCAAGCAGTCAATGTTACACAAGTCTAGAAAGGCATAAAGAAATGGTTGCTGGGTCAGATCAAGCAGTCAATGTTACACAAGTCTAGAAAGGCATAAAGAAATGGTTGCTGGGTCAGATCAAGCAGTCAATGTTACACAAGTCTAGAAAGGCATAAAGAAATGGTTGCTGGGCCAGTTCAAGCAGTCAATGTTACACAAGTCTAGAAAGGCATAAAGAAATGGTTGCTGGATCAGATCAAGCAGTCAATGTTACACAAGTCTAGAAAGGCAT
Source organism: Arion vulgaris (assembly GCA_020796225.1). Taxonomy (NCBI): domain Eukaryota; kingdom Metazoa; phylum Mollusca; class Gastropoda; order Stylommatophora; family Arionidae; genus Arion; species Arion vulgaris. Next base: position 52,774,851 of record CM036762.1, on the reverse strand, counting down.
AAAGAAATGGTTGCTGGATCAGATCAAGCAGACAATGTTACACAAGTCTAGAAAGGCATAAAGAAATGGTTGCTGGGTCAGATCAAGCAGTCAATGTTACACAAGTCTAGAAAGACATAAAGAAATAGTTGCTGGGTCAGATCAAGCAGTCAATGTTACACAAGTCTAGAAAGGCATAAAGAAATGGTTGCTGGGTCAGTTCAAGCAGTCAATGTTACACAAGTCTAGAAAGACATAAAGAAATGGTTGCTGGGTCAGTTCAAGCAGTCAATGTTACACAAGTCTAGAAAGGCATAAATGGTTGCTGGGCCAGTTCAAACAGTCAATGTTACACAAGTCTAGAAAGGCATAAAGAAATGGTTGCTGGGTCAGTTCAAGCAGTCAATGTTACACAAGTCTAGAAAGGCATAAAGAAATGGTTGCTGGATCAGATCAAGCAGTCAATGTTACACAAGTCTAGAAAGGCATAAAGAAATGGTTGCTGGGTCATGTTCAAGCGGGGCAATGTTCATTCAAGCTAAAGAAAGCTGAACATAAAGAAATGGTTGCTGGGTCAGTTCAAGCAGTCAATGTTACACAAGTCTAGAAAGGCATAAAGAAATGGTTGCTGGGTCAGATCAAGCAGTCAATGTTACACAAGTCTAGAAAGGCATAAAGAAATGGTTGCTGGATCAGATCAAGCAGTCAATGTTACACAAGTCTAGAAAGGCATAAAGAAATGGTTGCTGGGTCAGATCAAGCAGTCAATGTTACACAAGTCTAGAAAGGCATAAAGAAATGGTTGATGGTCAGATCAAGCAGTCAATGTTACACAAGTCTAGAAAGGCATAAAGACGAAAGAGTGACTTCATTGCACCGGGTTTTACCCCATATAGCTCGTTCTCCTTGCCGCAGAAATGGCATGCCATCTGTCGAGAGTATTACACAAACCGCGAACTCCATAGCTCCGGCAACTACCCAAGGAGTATCTGAAAACATGCACTCGTGAACATAACTGCGCTGTCCGGATTCGAACCACGACCTTCGGAACGGAGGATAATGGCTTAACCACTTAGCCATAGAATCACTCCGAGTTTCACAAGTGAGGAAAGGAACTAGCCTGTCTGGCTTTCGAATACTGAGTTTAGAAATGATAAAAACGTTAGATATCACAGCTCTAGAGCGTCATCTGTAGTTATCTTCTGGTATACCATGTAGAATAGTGAAGACAAATTTGTCTTTTATAACCTCTGTTATTATTAGATCTTCAATCAAAAGACAGAAGTCATGATTATCAACAGAGAACATCAAGATGTCAACGTACAAATAAATGATCAAACGATAAAGCAGAGAGAATTCAAATACCTTGGAAGTATCTTCACATCTGATAGTAGACTGACAGAGAGATCGAAACTAGAATCCAGCAAGCCAACAACATTACATACAAACTTACCCCAATCTTGAAACACCCAGCAACTTCAGTAGAGACTAAAAGACAGATTATAAATACAATATTCTTACCAACACTGCGCTACTAGTGTCAAACATGGGCACTGACGAAAGAACAAGTAAGGAAAATTACCACCAGTGAAATGAGATAATTGGGGAAAGCGGTAAATAAAACGCAAGACTTTGTTACAATGAGACCATAAAATAAATGAGGAAATTAGAAAAACAGTCCAAACAACACCTGCTTTTAAGATTCATTGAAAAAAAAAGACTCAAATGGTTTGGCCACTTGGTGAGAATGAACCCAAATACACCAGTTGCAAGAGCGTACAACCTGAAAATAGAATCATCAATAGGAAGGGTAGGTAAACACGTTCTTCCAGGTTTTCCAAGTTTACTGCAGTCTCCACCTTTCGACAATAGAAGGCAGACCAGAAAGATGGGTTTGTGGAGTCAGAGACATCTTAAAACTCCACAATACCACAGTATATTAAGCGGCCGAGCGTGCGCTATCTCGGAAACCGATCATTAGTAAAACCTGCTACAGCTAACGACAAACAAGCAGAGAAGGACAAAAGAAAGACTGTTAGATGCAACACAGTGACGATCAATGTGATTTCCGCATGTTCGTATACCTTGATATATTCCGCTTTCTGGATCATAGTTGTAACACTTCGTCTTTAAACATCGGGTTTTTAAAAAAAATTATTGATGGTAAGCTACAACATGATATGGAGATCACATGTTCCGAAGCTAGGGATCCAGGGAAAATTTAGAGACACTGAGCAAACAGTTCTTGTTTAGAGATAGTTCTTTGCTAGAACATGTGTATCATCTTTCGCAGAAACGTTATATGAAAGATGGAAAGTTTGAAAATATTTTCTTCTCTCATTTTCCTCCATTCTGATCTGTATAGTGGCGTTAATAGCACACGGTTGCGGTATATATTAATCTTGGCTCTGATAATATAGTTGTCTGATTTCCAGACCGTCTGAATGGTCCTGAATGAACCTCGTGAATTACTCAGTCGGCTTGGGACGTCGCATTCAGTTCCTACTTCGAGATTAGTAACACTTCCAAGATATGTGCAAGCAATTCTGTTATATTGATCCCCATCAAAGACAGTATTAATCAATGTAATAGTTCTTTATTCTTCACACTTCTCTGTCGGAACCAGATATAAACTCTCATTGCATAATCAAGCAGCTGATAGAATTACAGAATAGAATAACTTCCAATGAATAGGGAAAAAATCAGCTTTAATTGCACAACACGTTCCTACATGCAGATGAATGAAAATCGTGACATATCCTTTAGAGGACGTAGTCATCAACAACAATAAACGAGTGGTTGATTTTTCTAGGCACCACTTATACGTTCAGTAGTTTGTCGTTGACTTCTGAACGGTGAGGTCTATTTTTACCTTTCGTAAGAATCCCACGCAAACGAAATTTGCTTCCAATCTTGCCATCTACCGTTTTCAGATAGTGTTATGAATTTCAAACATTGTGGGTGTGATTTTAGTGAAGTAGATAGTACGATTTGCTAGTAAACACATGCCATGATAATTCCGGGGTTCGAGACTATCTTGGGCCCCAAAAATGTGTACGCGGTTGGACTACAGGTTTCCTGATCCTTTACTTGAGAATTTAAATTACGAGTACCTCAAAAGTCGGAGTAAAGCTCGCCGGAATGATGAGGGACACTGATGACAAGAAAGCAAACCTTAGCGCAAAACTCAGTCAGAGGTGCTATATTATACGCCGTCTCTATACTTGAACACATTTTTTTTCCCGATCCAGAAGCACTTGAGTTTCAGCTCTTCGGCTCGATGCCATGGACATCGTAACCCTTCGGTTCGGTGCACGAACACCGTAAATCTGGGAACACATAACGGGCGAACTAACAAAAACTATGAACCTCACTATGACCAAAACAAGGCATTCATTTTTTTTTAAATTCTAAATTTTAAAAATATACTTTTAATAATTTACTTATACGTCTGATAACAGTTAATTTTCTCCATCAGATTCTGCTTGAGCGGTTCTTCTTTGTGATGAGTCCTTCTATATTTGTAAAACAATGTTTTGTAAGATAGTATACTCACACACCACAAACAGGTTACAGTATTTACTTGAGAAACAATATTTTTAATTTGTCAACGGTAGAGAAGCCAAGTCTGACGGATTATTGTCCGCCTATCGACTCGGACACCAGAGGGTTGTGGATACAATCCCACACTTTACGTTCCACACGTGAAGAAAGGAATTGGCCCTCCTACCTCCTGTACATTAGATACGGAAATAAGAAATGACTTCATTCCCTAAGATCTGAAAAGGTTATGAGAAAGTTTATTTTGTTTAGAGAGGCCACAATATTTTGAATTCAAAGTAGCAACATTTACTACTACTACTACTACTACTACTAACCGTTAGTTTTGCTTTCTGTATAGTATCGGGTTGCAGCATTTATTTTTTGTCGGTTTTGGTTTTTAAATATAAGAAACCTTTTTCATATATGGTATTTGAGAAATTCAAAGTATCTCTTCTTTTAACATGATCTGTAATATATTCTTCTTGTAACATATTCAAAAGCATCAATCTTCTGTGTAAACCACATCTCGTAACTATCAATTCTTCTTGTAACCACATCTCGTAACTATCAATTCTTCTGTGTAACCACATCTCGTAACTATCAATTCTTCTTTAAAACCACATCTCGTAACTATCAATTCTTTTTAAACCACATCTCGTAACTATCAATTCTTCTGTGTAACCACATCTCGCAACTATCAATTCTTCTTTAAAACCACATCTCGTAACTATCAATTCTTCTTTAAAACCACATCTCGTAACTATCAATTCTTCTGTGTAACCACATCTCGTAACTATCAATTCTTCTTTAAAACCACATCTCGAACTATCAATCTTCTTTAAAACCACATCTCGTAATTATCAATTCTTCTGTTAACCACATTCGAACATCAATTCTTCTGTATAACCACATCTCGTAACTATCAATTCTTCTGTATAACCACATCTCGAACATCAATTCTTCTGTGTAACCACATCTCGAACTATCAATTCTTCTTTAAAACCACATCTCGTAACTATCAATTCTTCTTTAAAACCACATCTCGTAACTATCAATTCTTCTTATAACCACATCTCGAAGCATCAATTCTTCTGTATAACCACATCTCGTAACTATCAATTCTTCTTGTAACCACATCTCGCAACTATCAATTCTTCTTTAAAACCACATCTCGTAACTATCAATTCTTCTGTATAACCACATCTTCGAAGCATCAATTCTTCTTATAACCAATCTCGTAACTATCAATTCTTCTTAAACCACATTTCGTAACTATCAATTTTCTGTATAACCACATCTCGTAACTATCAATTCTTCTGTATAACCACATTTCGGAAGCATCAATTCTTCTGTATAACCACATCTCGTAACTATCAATCTTTTTAAACCACATCTCGCAACTATCAATTCTTCTTTAACCACATTCGTTTCATCATCTGTATAACCACATTTCGAACTTCCTTTGTCTGTAACTATTCTGTAACTATCAATTCTTCTGTATAATCACATTTCGGAAGCATCAATTCTTCTGTATAACCACATCTCGTAACTATCAATTCTTCTGTATAATCACATTTCGGAAGCATCAATTCTTCTGTATAACCACATCTCGTAACTATCAATTCTTCTGTATAATCACATTTCGGAAGCATCAATTCTTCTGTATAACTACATTTCGTAACTTTCAATTCTTCTGTGTAACCACATCTCGTAACTATCAATCAATTGGATCTTGAAAAATAAACCATACGCGCGCTACATAATAGCTGTGGTGGAGATCTTTAGGAGTTACACTTTACCAGAGGAACCAACTCTATGCCTTGAGCTGCGCTTTATATCTCTTCTACGGAAAACAAAGATACTATCCTGTTGTGTGTGAGTGGGGAGAATGTCATAGGCAAGTGTTGATCGAACCAGAACAAAAAAAGCATGCCGAAATGAGACTTGCTGAACTAAAAGACGCAATTCGTTATAAGCTTATCAGAACTAAGTGCGCAAATTCGTTGTCTTTCTTTTCTCCCATCCCTTTTTTGCCTCACGGCGTCAGGATAAGAAGATACTTCTAGAACAAGCCCTTGTCTGCGCTTCATAAATAGTGTCTTTCGTCGTCTCTGTTATCTTTGGGGTCCACCTTTTTGCATGGCCGGCCTTTTGCTTTGTATCCATTGTATCGGAGAAACATTGCTCTTTGAGGTGCACTGTCTGTTGGCAATCTGATTATGTGGCCGAACCATTTAATTTGTTGTTTCTTTATGAAATTCAGTACAGATATTGTACCCACTTTTTTCCTGATCTCTTCATTTCTCCACCGGTCTCTTCTTGTTACCCCCAGCGTTCTGCGTAGACACTTCATCTCTTTGCCTTAAAATCGCATTGATCTAAATCACAAAATATCATTTATAAGAAGTTATTGCTTAGCAGAAAAAGTCAACGATAGCAAATGCGGTTAATAATTCAACACAAACCCAACTAAAGCAATTCCGATGAATGTTTGCTATCCTCTGTTTACTTTTTCCATATTCTTTTAGTTGTAAATTATAATTCTGATAGCGTTATTTTTTTGTTTACAATGATGCTATATAATTGGATATTCCTCTAGCGAAATAACTGTATACATAATTCATATTGACTTTGCTCATTCATAAATTCCCCAGTTGAAGCTGTTTCGTTAATGTCATGTCTCCACAATTACAGTGGTTTGTTGTAGTATAAAAGATATGAATCTGAAAACTACGGGGTTTTTTTGTGGTTTTTTTCGATCCAGAAGCACTTGAGCTTTTCAGCTCTTCGGCTCGGTGCCATGGACATCGTAACCTTCGATTCAGTGCCACGAACACCGTAAATCTGGAGAATCTGTGGCTTTTTCTGCTATCCCGCGGAATTTAACCCGCACACACAGAGGGATAGTCACCCGTAGTCCAACGCGCTACGAAAACGCTGGGCAGACGGGCGAAAACTACGGTTAAACAGCGGCGGGGCTAACAAACTGGCACTAGAAGAAACCTCAGTTGAAGATTAAAGAGCAACTCTTAATTTTATACATTAAGAAAACACAACGTCTCGATTCATTCAGATTTGTACTTGATTGAAACCCACAGGGGAAGAGAAGAAAGGAGAAGGAAACGAATACCTGGTGAACTCTGATTATAAGAGAAAATCAGATATATTGAAGTCTTCAGTGCGCAACTGAATAGGGCTGCACAAAATGAGCATTTGTGCACAGCGACAGTTATAACACTATTATACGCTTAGAGAAAAAAGAGGTTTTGTAATGGCAAAAAAAAATACAAATTAATAAGTAATCCTTTTTTATTATTAAAATTGTATTATTTTTTAAAATTATTTTATAATTTAGATGATGGGTGTACTTGAACCAAGGCCGTTTTGAACATTACCGAAACATTAACGCCTTCACCCTTCTAAGCAGATAAACTGGCTAGCATTATTTATTAATCTGACGCAAAGCCAGTAAGCTGGCTAATTTAGTATAGATTGTAAATTAAATGCACCCGGAGGTCAAATAAATTACGGAATGAAAAGATTAAAGAAGAAAATGATTTCTTTTTAAAGCACTGTAGAAAAGTGTCAATGAATGTCTGTGAAATAAGGAATAGGTAAAATGTAGATGTAAAGCAAGATCTGAATATTGAAAAACATTGACTCGTAAATAATGTTGTTATATCTTGTAAAATATAATCGCCTGTGTGGTGCTGGGGCCTGTGTGGTGCTGGGGCCCGCAAGGGAAGCAAAGAATAGTACTACTGCGATGTACAAGGCATGTCGATAAGAGGCGACTGATGTAGGGCCTAGGGAAGCAACCCTAGTAAATAAAAAGCGTCGCAGAAATTGGATATCCTGGCTTACTTATAGTCGCATAAATGGCACATCGTACAATTGCTCTGGAGAGCCTCTGTAGCGTAGTTGTGAGTGAACTCGCTTCGCAAGGCTGGTGGTCTGGGTTCAGCTCCGCAATGTGCGTGGAATTTTTCCGACCACGACGGCTCTCAGGTCGACCCAGCCTCAACTGGGTACCAGACATGCTCTGGGAAAGTAAAGGCGGCCGGCGTGATGCTGACCACATCACCCATCGTGTGCCGACGGTCAATGAAAATACAGGCCTAACACTGTATTGACCTATATACCACGAGGTATGAAAGGGTTCCTTTACTTTACTTACATTTGCTCTTAGGTTTGGATCACATACAAATCACAAAGAGCGGGGTTCTCTGTGGCTAAGTGGTTAAGCCCTTTGTCTTGTGAGTCGAAGGTCGTGGGTTCGAGTCCGAACCGCGCCATTCTGTTCACGAGTGCAATTTTTCCAGAGACCCCTAGGATTGTTGCTGGAGCTACGGAGTTAGTGCTTTGTAAAATACTCTCGGCAGGTGGCGTGCCAGTTCTGCGGAGAGGGACCGAGCCATATGGGGTAAAACCCGGTGCAACGAAGTCAATCCTTCGGCTTTTAAACCTTTAAACAAAGAGTGGTTAACAAGTGATCGATACGTAGCGCTCCAGGAGGAAGAAGAAGGTAAATAAAATACTTTGTCCACATGTTTGTGTGTTTGTTTGCGTTTGCGTTTGATCTTACCAACCAGTTAATTATCTTTGTGATATGTTTGATCTTTGTGATATGTTTGATCTTTGTGATATGTTTGATCTTTGTGACATGTTTGATCTTTGTGATATGTTTGATCTTTGTGATATGTTTGATCTTTGTGATATGTTTGATCTTTGTGATATGTTTGATCTTTGTGACATGTTTGATCGTTCTGATACGTTTGAACTATTGTGATATGTTTATTCTTTGTGATATGTTTGATCTTGTGACATGTTTGATCTTTGTGATATGTTTGATCTTGTGATATGTTTGATCTTTGTGATATGTTTGATCTTTTTGATATGTTTGATCTTTGTGATATGTTTGATCTTTGTGATATGTTTGATCTTTGTGATATGTTTGATCTTTGTGATATGTTTGATCTTTGTGACATGTTTGATCTTTGTGATATGTTTGATCTTTGTGATATGTTTGATCTTTGTGATATGTTTGATCTTTGTGATATGTTTGATCTTTGTGACATGTTTGATCTTTGTGATATGTTTGATCTTTGTGATATGTTTGATCTTTGTGACATGTTTGATCTTTGTGATATGTTTGATCTTTGTGATATGTTTGATCTTTGTGATATGTTTGATCTTTGTGATATGTTTGATCTTTGTGATATGTTTGATCTTTGTGATATGTTTGATCTTTGTGATATGTTTGATCTTTGTGATATGTTTGATCTTTGTGATATGTTTGATCTTTGTGACATGTTTGATCTTTGCCAAGAATGACTAAACGTTGCGCCTCGGTTCATAGACACACGTTTAGCGCATCCAAAATTGTCGGCCTGTGTTCACATTAAACGTTACAGTCTACACTCATGCGTGCATTCTAAGTGATTCATTGAGTATGGTCCAAAAGGCGGAAGCTGGTTCGGTGTTTAGGCATGGACTGAATCCCTAAAAGCGTCAACAATTTGCAGAATTGCATTCATCTTCGTCAGAGTCGTGCGGTATGTTTTCTCAGTATAATGCAAGTCTTCGAAATGCCGTTCCTTAAATATTTTTTCTTTAAAATAATCTTCAATTATGATTTCACTGCTTATGACACCCCTCCTCCTTTACGGTTCCACCTGATGCGGCCGACTCTCCGTATCATAGCACAGCACGGCCTTGACCTTCGTTTTGGGACATATGGTAGTCGATGACAATGAGAGATTAGACAGACTGTCTGGCTTAGTCCCCATATCGGGGGATCAACCAATGGGCCTCATACAGTCCAGCCACAAAGAGGATTTTTATATAAACCAATCCACGTCAACTTCTAGATTGCAAGAGCCTAAATTGAGGATTAGAGTGGTCAGGAAAGAACAGCGCAACAGCCGTATGAGTCGGCTCCTCAATCAACATCGAACTGGTAATGGTTAGTTGCTGGACGTTGTTGGTGATGTTGCGAAGGAGATCGGAGCACCTATGGACATGGTCGGAATGCAATGAAAATATTCGAAACCGAAACTAAAACGTTACAGTGGTTTCGAGATAATAAGACAACAATGGAGGGCATGGTTTCTGGAAAACGAGGTATGGAATAACCAAGACAACGGTAGCAACACGATTTTCGTGAAACCTTGAAAACGATGTTTGCGGAGGCTGGAGTGCTGGTTATAGATTCAGTCTTTCAGCCGAGCTGTGATGAGAACAACGTTCTGTAAGAGACATGATATATGACGAGGTGCAGTTTTAGTAAACTATCACTTGGAAAGCTATGAAAATCTACTCTTGATGCTGTTTCTTACGATATCCTTTTCCTTATTTGAAAAAAAAAACATTACAAAAAAATGCTATCTCCGCTTATCTGAAGCTTAGCCGGCACTCGAGAAACATTTAGCAGACTAAGGGAACTAAGAAACAAAATAATCTAAGCTATTTCTTGTTATTTCCCCTTAAATCTATTGCCCTGCTTCAGAGCGTCTGCAAAGTTCTAAACGTTCTAAAATTACAAACAAATTTGCTTTTGGCGCTAAATCTGGCTGCTCACAAATAATACATCACAATAATCCACATGAAATATCATATCTTTTGCGCGAATACGCAACAGAGCCGCATTTAGAAGAGCTCAGGCTGCTTTTTTTTCTGTTGTAGTTATGTATTCGTCTGTGTCAATTTTCAATAGTTTTCAGCTAAACAAACGAAGATTATTAGATCATTAAGCTTCTTAAGTATCATTTATTTTCACATCAGACAGCGATATTCATTTTGTTTAGTAGATACTCTTCTGCATATTTAGATTTTCTTTTCTTTTTTTTCTTAACCGATCCAGAAGCACTTGAGCTTTCAACTCCTCGGCTCGGTGCCATGGACATCGTAACCCTTCGGTTCTGTGCCACGAACACCGTGAATCTGGTGAACCTGTTTCTTTTCTGCCAGCCCGCGGAATTGAATCCGCACTTACAGGGAGCTTGTTACCCGTAGTCCAACGCGCTACGAACACGCTGGGCGGGCGGGCATGAGATTTGCTTTTAATACATCTACTACAGTTTCCATCTTGTTTTTTTTTTTTTGTACTAGAATTAATCCTTCTCAAAATTTTAATAAAAATACTTCACAAGCAGATGACATGAATGAATAGTAGAATGATATTTGAGGGGAAAAAAAGTGTTATAGAGTTAGCAAAGTAAACACAGGCAAGACATTGGCTCATGCTAGATAAAAAAAAACACAAGGTCAACATGCCAGACAGTGTCGTCTTCGAGGTAGAGAGAGAAGATATAGTAATCAACTTCTCATGGGTACGGTGAGCAAATGGACTTTAGGATGGCCGCTGCAGCGGAGGACAGAGCATGCATGGGAATGCCCAATGTGCCGTGACGTCAATCGCATAACATAACATAACATAACATAACACAAGGTCAACATGAACACAAAAAGAGTATTGTTCAACACAATATTTCTCCCTACATTATGCTATCATTGCCATACCTGGAATATGACATTAAATGACAGAAGAGAACTAGTCACGACAGAGATGAAGTGTCTACGCAAAATGCTGGGGTAACAAGAAGAGACCGGTTTAGAAATGAAAACATCAGGAAGGAAGTGGGTACAACATCAGTACTGAACTTCATCAAGAAACAACAAATTAAGTGGTTCGGCTACATAAGCAGATTACTAATAGACCTCAAGGAGTAATGCTTCTCCGATAAAATGGACACAAAGCAAAAGGCAGGATATGCAAAAGATGGACCACAGAGGCAACAGAGGCGACGAAAGACACTATTTATGAAGCGTACACAAGGGCGTGTTCTAGAAATCTCTTCTTACTGTGACGTTGTGAGGCAAAACAGGATTGAAGAAATGAAGAGACTAGTTTCGATATTGATTTTTGTATTAGATTAAACCATAGATTCCCAAACATTTTCAACTCACCGCCCACTTTGTACAACATCAACTTTGTAACGTCCACCGCCCACTTTGTACAACATCAACTTTGTAACGTCCACCGCCCACTTTGTACAACATCAACTTTGTAACGTCCCTCCACCGCCCACTTTGTACAACATAAACTTTGTAACGCCCCCCTCTACATTATAATAGTTTGCCAACGCCCCTCCCACATATATGCCTTCTCTTTTTCTCTTTGACGTAGAAAATTGATATATATTTCTGTAATGCATGGTCAATTTTCAAATGATTATATACATGAAATAGAAAATTGATGAAAAAACGGATCGTGTAAGACGGGCATAAGATGAATTGAAATGCAGAATTCAAATTTTAAATGATTATTCAATCGCAAAATCACGAAACAATTTATTTTAAAATATTTATTAGTAATTTCTTCTTTAAGGAGCCACCGACCGTTAATCGCCTGAACACCCCTCAAATTCTTCTAAAACCACTACGTCCCCCTAGAACGCTTCAGCACCCACCGGAGGAGGGGGAACGGTACCGCCCACTTTGGAAAACGCTGGATTAAACCTACTTCAAATTGCAATATAGAACTTCACAAGCAGATGACCTGACTAGATAGTAGAATGAGGTTTCAGTTAAAGTTTGATAGTATTTGCTAAATAAACATATGAAAAATGAATGAAAATCGTGGTATATCCGAAAGGACATAGCCATCAACCACAGTAAAAGAGTCGTGGATTTTCTAGGCATCACTTATACGTTCAGTAGTTTGCCATTGCTTTCTGAACGGTGAGGTCTATTTTTATCTTTTGTAAAAATCCCACGGAAACAAATTTGCTTCCAAACTTGCCAACCGTGGGGTCTGAACCAGGTACGCTTGGGCTTGTGATTGAGCTCACTATCGCTTGAGCTACAGACGCTCACAAGTACATAGACAAGATATTAACACATGCTAGTTAAAGCTCAGCATCATCATCATCTGTTCACGTCGCGCTCAAAGGCACATAAAACTAAGAAAATAATTTTCGCTCATTTCGATCTTATGGGTTAATGACGTCTCGAAAAAAATGTCTTTGTCAACGGATGTCTACGCCGTATTCTCAGACTGAGATGGTACAACAGAGTTGCAAACACACACCTGTGGATAAGAAAAGGACAAGAATCAATGATGACCCAGGTTAAGAGAAGATAATGTCTGTGAGTCGGGCATACCCTACGAAAGACACAGTCGAGTGTCACTAGACACGCACTTGAGTGAAACCCGCAAGAAATCAGAAAAGGGACGTCGAAGTCGTTTTAAGGAACTAAAGGGTGCCTGACTATCCTCAGATGCCTTAAAGAAAACAACCAGAGACCGGAAAAAGGGGCGAGGAACTGTTAAAGCCCTATGATCCTGGAGGAGCGGAGAGTAATAAGTCAAGTAAAAAATGTGCAACCCAGTACAAAGTTGATAATCGTTTTCATCATCATTTGTTTTAGTACTTGTATATCGACGTGGAAACCACTCTTTTTGTGTGTGATTTCAACCAAATGTGCGTATCACGTGTGGAAGAAATTCAGAAGTTCGAAGAGAGATTGTTTCAGAAATTCTCAGTGTGTCCACAGCACGGGGTTAGACTACAAGAAACACTGAACCTTTACGTGGGGATCTAAATTACAAACACCTCTGAATTTGGAATAAGATTTGCCTGAATAACAAAGGACACTGGTAATAAGGAAATCAAGACTTCACACAAAATTAGTCATAAACACTATGTTAACTGCCATGACAACTTCTTCATTCATAGCTAATAAACAAAACCATATAGGTACTTTTTGAACTAGAGGCGGGCACCTAACTTCTTAGCTGCAGAGACCCTCTTAGATTTTAAACTGCACAGGCATAGCAATATATCGTATCATCTCCCCAAAATATACGTATTATTTTCTTCAATAATGATGTATGTGCTCCCCAACACAAAGAGTGATAAAACATCAAAAACAAGGAAAGTACAACTTATTTGTAAGGTTGACTTACTTTATTGAAACTGTGTATTCTTAAACATTCTTCTAATAAAGAAGAGAATCTTCAACCTTTACATTTCCAAATAGAAGTAACATATATCCTTATCTATAGCAGATAAAGAAGGAAAGAAGTAAGATAGAACAACTCAAAGATTCATATGTTCAAGTAATGTTGTGTTATTTACATTAAGGTCCAGAAATAACAACAAAATTATATATATATTTAAATCTCTATTTTAAAAAAAAGTTAATTGCGTATCCTTTACAGGACTTTGCGAATCAACTCCAGCTTTTTAAGGCTGTTTGTGAGTTTTTTAGGCATTATTACGTTCAGTAGTTTGCCATTGCTTTCTGAACGGGTGTGCCATCGTCATTTTGTAAAAATCCACGCACAATTTGCAACCAAACTGTCCGCAGCGTGATTCGAACTCAGAACGTCGAGGTTAATAGACCGAGTCACTATCCCCTAAGCCACAGACGCCACTAAAACTTTATTATTCAACAATATGGGGGTCTCTGTGGCTAAGTGGTTAAGCCCTTTGCCTTGTGAGTCGAAGGTCGTGGGTTCGAGTCCAGACCGCGCCATTCTGTTCACGAGTGCAGTTTTTTTCCAGAGACCCTAGGATTGTTGCTGGAGCTACGAGTTCGTGCTTTGTGCAATACTCTCGACAGGTGGCGTGCCATATCTGCGGAGAGGGACCGAGCCGTATGGGGTAAAAACGGTGCAATGAAGTCAATCCTTCAGCTTTTAAACCCTTTTTATTCAACAATATTTGAACTAGTGTATATAGATTAAAGATACAAGGGATACAGATAAGAAATAACTCATGATTTGATGTGATAGTGATCTTCTTACGAGAGAATTGTTAGATGGTTTTTCCGTGTGCTATAAAAAGATCTACAAACGAGACCAAAGTGAATGTACTAAACTGGAAAGAGCTTGCCAGGAACACGCTCGACTGAACGAAGGCTGAGAACTGTTGTCAAATCAAGTCATTTTTACTAGATGATGTCAGAAAGATCCTCCTTCCCCCTAGGCCAGATAAATGGAACACATTATACGGAACAAAAAAACAACTTACAAACACATTCAGAGACCACTACATAGCATTGGGCCGAATGACAAGAGCTGAAGTGTCGCTGGATCACTGAACAAGAAGAAGAAGAAGTGATACAAAAAACGCTAGGAGAAAATAGAAAAGCGGAATGAATTGCCCCCTTTCCTTGGAAGTGACATTCATTGCCTCTCTAGAATAACAAAACAACTAGAATGATGATCTTCTACCTACTAGTTTTGCTACCGCTACAGCGTTCATTATTTTAATCTCCAACATTCATTTCCTTTCTTTCCTATTTCGTTCTTATGTATATATATATATATATTGTTGGTTGGCACCCTTCAGTCTTTGCAGATGAGAGTTTGTAACTTGTATTCTATAGAGGTGAAACCTAATGTCCAAAACAATGACGCATGTGACTAGCATAACAATCTGAGATAGGAAAAGTCTTTCACGAGCACACACACACACAAACACACAAACAAACACACACACACATATATATATGTCACTCGCCTCGTCTTTTGTTAATGTCTAATATTCTAGCAACTAAATCTTTGACGTTGCTCTCTTGAGTAAAAATAAAATATAGCTATCTCTCTTGGACTCTTTCTCTCTCTCTCTCTCTCTCTCTGTCTCTCTATTGATATAGTTGTCTATCGTGCATACACTTCTCATAACTCATCCCTAAGTTTGTAATTAATCACTTTTTCCCCATCATTCGGGGTAAGATTATCCCATAATTTCAAGCGATCCTTCAGAGGATAGTTCTGCTGAGTAGGGTAAGAATCAAATCTGAGATAACTTTTTGTCTTGACATTATAAGCTTGCCACTTGAAGAGCAAATCTTCACTAAGAGTTCTTCCGGGATCTCTGAAATATTACAAGAGAGACTAACAATTAAATAATATACACAAAATAATATTTTCTGTTATGTTGACTACTCTTCAGTGCTAAGACCCAAGACTATCTAGAATTGTGTCTCTCTGTCGTTCTCTGTCTCATCTCCAATTGATTTTACTAGTTATCCAAAGTTAATCACATCTCTCCTATCAGATGGCCAGACAATGGATAGAGCTGATATTTTTAACGCTCTCATAGAGTGTGGCCGCAAAGAAGATTTTCATTTAAACCAATCCACGTTAACTACTAGATTGCAGGAGCTGGGTGTGAAGATTGGAATAGCAAGAAAAGAACAACACAACAGGTACTTGAGTAGGCTCTTCAATCAAAATCGAACTGGTACGGTCAGTTGCTGGACGCTGTTGGAGATATTGTGAAGATTGGAGAAGGAGATCGGAGCACCTATGGACATGTCCGAAATGCAATGAAGATATTCCAAACTGAAACTGAAATCACACCTCTCCTTTCTCATCAGAAATCTAAATAATGGTGACGCCCTCTTTCATTTATTGACAATACGTGGTTTAAAAAAAATTAACATAACTAATTCCTTTAGACAGTTCTGTTCACCTGTACACACCTGTGGAGTTGTATACTACCCAGTTCTGTTCACCTGTACAAACCAGTGGGAGTTGTATATCTACCCAGTTCTTTCACCTTACAAACCAGTGGGAGTTGTATACCTGCCCAGTTCTGTTCACCTGTACAAACCTGTGGGAGGTGTATATCTACCCAGTTCTGTTCACCTGTACAAACCAGTGGGAGTTGTATATCTACCCAGTTCTTTTCACCTGTACAAACCTGTGGGAGTTGTATACCTACCTAGTTATGTTCACCTGTACACACCTCTGAAAGTTGTATACCTACCCAGTTCTCACAAAATCCGTCACAATATCAGTGTATCGTTTTTTTGTCATCCAGTCACTTCCTATAAAATTATCGTCTGCCTCCAGGTTATAAAAAATTCTCAGAGCACCACTGGGATTGAAGTCAAAGAGATAGTTCAAGTCCAGTCCATGAATTGTTCCAAATAAATGCGACGGTAGGTAGAGTGGTTGATGATCAAATAATAACAGGTAAGACTTGCTGTTTCCTGCTTTGGAAGAATCTGCCAATGATTGTTGAAGAAGATAAGATTAAAAGATTGTGTGTATCAAATAATAGAACGAGAATGAACGAAATATAGAATACATTCGTTTCTGTGAAACGATATTTTATGTCTTCTTTTTCTATTTTCAGTACTTTGTTCTTCTTCTTCTTTCTTCTTTTGTCGTCACACTGCTACCGGATTGTTGCCCAGTGTCGTGGTTTTCTGTCGTCACACTGCTACCGGATTGTTGCCCAGTGTCGTGGTTTTCGTCACACTGCTACCGGATTGTTGCCCAGGTCGTGGTTTTCGTCGTCACACTGCTACCGGATTGTTGCCCAGTGTCGTGGTTTCGTCGTCACACTGCTACCGGATTGTTGCCCAGTGTCGTGGTTTTCTGTTTTGTCTTGCGCTGTTCTGGTGGCTTGTGTGATTGTTAACTTTGCTCTTTCACAGGATTCTGCTACGCCATCTAACCATCTTTTCCGTGGTCTTCCTCTTGCCTTCTTTCCCGATGTTCTGTTGTAGAAGTACTTTGTTACTGCTACATAACCTCATACATAAATTGCAGAATTACACTTATCTTTGTTCCGGGGTACATAGGTGTCATTGGCAATGAGAGAGCAGACATGCTGGCTGGTTCTGTTATCATATCAGGGGAGCCAGCCAATGGATAGAGCTGACATTCTGAATGCCCTCATAGAGTGTGGCCGCAAAGGAGATCTTCAATTAAACAAATGCATGCAAACTACTAGATTGCAAGAGCTGGGATTGAAGATTGGAGTGACCAGAAAAGAATAGCACAACAGGCTCATCAATCAACATCGAACTGGTATGGTCAGTCGCTGAACTCTGTTGGAGATATTGTGAAGGAGATTGGAGCAACTATGGACATGTCCGGAGTACAATGAAGATATTCCTAACTGAAACTGAATCTCATTGTTCGCGATAGATAATCATAAGACCACATTCTTGACCATGTTTAAGATTTGATCTAACTTCTACTGAATTATACATATATATATATATATATACTTATATACTAACATACCTACATGCTAACTTACCTGTTGTCTGTCTGTTGATCTGTATATCTATATATCGTTATATCTTTTTTTATATATGTCTATCTGTCTTTCTCTCTGTTTGTCTGTTTGTTTGTCACATTGTACCCAGCAATAATCTTGGTACGTTTTGGTAGAAAAGTCGTTATAATTTTACCTAGGTAAACACGTAAAACAAAGTACTACAGTTTTACAAAATACATAAACAGTGACGATAAACAGCAACGTTTCGACCAAAAGGCCTGTAATTTTACCTGTTCTTTTCATTTATAAAGTATAGCCCTATTTTAGTATAAATGTCTTATTTGTATTCTATTTTTTACTACGTTAAGATCTGTGTTTATCTGAAATTTTTACGTCTACTGTTATGTGTTTTTCAGATCAAGACTGCAGCCCCACAGCTTCGTTTTCAGCTCTGCATCACCTTACCAGATCCCAGGTTACTGCAGACTTTTTTTTCGATCCAGAAGCACTTGAGCTTTTCAGCTCTTCGGCTCGATGCCATAGACATCGTAACCGTTCAGTTCGTTGCCACGAACACCGTAAATCTGGAGAACCTGTGGTTTTCTGCCAGCCCGCGGAATTGAAACGCACTCGCATGGGGCTTTTCACCCGTCGTCCAACGCGCTACGAACACACTGGGCTGGTGGGCATACTGCAGATTGTACAGTCCCTAATAATATGTTCTATATCACAGTAATACTGAAGAAACAGTCAGTAGACATATAAGTATGACTTGAATGTCGCTAATTTCTCTAACACAAACGAAGTTTGTACTGTATCGCTCACACAAAATCAGAATTAGGTCTCATGGTTGTTTTTATTTTAATTGCATATCGTTTTCAGGACTTTACGAATCAACCCAAGCTTTTGAACGCTGTTTCTAGGCATTATTACGTTCAGTAGTTTGCCATTGTCATGTGGTGCCATCGTCCTTTTGTAAAATTCACGCGAAACAATTTGCAACCAAACTGTCCGCAGCGTGATTCGAACTCAGAACGTCGGGGTTAATAAATCGAGTCACTATCCCCTAAGTCACAAACGCCACGGTCTCATGGTACTTTTGTTTAATTTAACATAATTTTATAGTACATGTAGTAGTAATATCACGTGGAACGCATTAGCGTAATTCATAAGCTTTCACTTATCGACTCGACTCAGCTACAAGAGAGTTGTGAGTTCAATCCTGCACTCAACGTTCCACACATGAGAAAAAGAATTGATCCTCCTACCTCCAGCACACTAGGGTCTAGAAATGTTAAGTCACTTGAATTCATACCCTAAGGCCTGAAAAGAATACGGAACGTTTTATTTTTATGTATAGTAGTAGCAGTACATGACTTTTGTGTCAACAGCAAACAATTCATAAGTAGTAAAACTTGGACATAACTGCATGCAATAGATACAACATATACTATGGTCTGTCCCGTAGCAAACAAGTTGTCATATTCCGCCTCCGTACCGGCCATAACAGACTCCGGTCCCACCCTTACAAAAATTTGTATGTGCCCCTGCGAGAAGGCGGACATGACGGTAGAGCACCTACTGCAAGACTGCCCCCTGCTAGCAGGTCTGAGAAACGAAACCTGGCCGGAAAATACCGAGCTAACTGAGAAGCTGTACGGAGGTACGGAGTCCCTAAAAACAACAACATAATTTATGGGGAAATATGGTACATCAGTTTAAGTGGTGATCGCGAGAGAGAGAGAGAGAGAGAGAGAGAGAGAGAGAGAACAACAGACAATATATACACCAGACAATATACACAATAGACAATATATACAACAGACAATATATACAACAGACAATAGACACAACAGACAATAAACACAACCGATACAAAAGCAAAACAGCTGTAGGATTCTAGAAATGTCTCACCTTTTTTTCCAGAATCGAATATTTTCAGGAAATCAATTGTTGGTAAGAATATTTCAAAATCTCCAAGGATGTCAAAATGAGGTCTAAAGTTAGAGTGAAGTGGCTGCCGATACCAATTTAGTATTTGTATGCAATATTCAAGAGAAATGTTGGTCCATCGACTTAGAAACTCTGGGTCCAACTGCTCAGGTTCTACATTTTAGAAAAAGATCATTAACAACAAATTAAACAAGATTAGAAACTGTCATTATTTAACCAAGCTTTGTTTGTTCTTGTTTTTACAAAAATTAAGTCAACAAAAGTTGTTAATAAGGAGTGCGGAGACGAGGTATTGAGGAGGTTAAGTAGATGAAGACCAGGTATACAGAAAGTTAAGTAGATGAAGACCAGGTATACAGGAGGTTAAGTAGATGCAGACCAGGTATACAGGAGGTTAAGAAGATTAAGACCAGGTATACAGGAGGTTAAGAAGATTAAGACCAGGTATACAGAGTTAAGAAGTAAGACCAGGTATACAGGAGGTTAAGAGATAAGACCAGGTATACAGGAGGTTAAGAATAAGACCAGGTATACAGGAGGTTAAGAAGATTAAGACCAGGTTACAGGAGGTTAAAGATTAAGACCAGGTTACAGGAGGTTAAGAGATAAGGCCAGGTTACAGGAGGTTAAGAAGATTAAGACCAGGTATACAGGAGGTTAAAAAGATTAAGACCAGGTATACATGAGGTTAAAGATTAAGACCAGGTATACAGGAGGTTAAAAGATAAGACCAGGTTTACAGAGGTTAAGAAGATTAAGACCAGGTATACAGGAGGTTAAAAAGATGAAGACCAGGTATACAGGAGGTTAAGAAGATTAAGACCAGGTATACAGGAGGTTAAAAAGATGAAGACCAGGTATACAGGAGGTTAAGAAGATTAAGACCAGGTTACAGAGGTTAAGAGATTAAGACCAGGTATACAGGAGGTTAAAAAAATGAAGACCAGGTATACAGAGGTTAAGTAGATTAAGACCAGGTATACAGGAGGTTAAAAAGATGAAGACCAGGTATACAGAAGGTTAAGAAGATTAAGACCAGGTATACAGGAGGTTAAAAAGATGAAGACCAGGTATACAGGAGGTTAAGAAGATTAAGACCAGGTATACAGGAGGTTAAAAAGATGAAGACCAGGTATACAGAAGGTTAAGTAGATTAAGACCAGGTATACAGGAGGTTAAAAAGATGAAGACCAGGTATACAGGAGGTTAAGTAGATGAAGACCAGGTATACAGGAGGTTAAGTAGATTAAGACCAGGTATACAGAAAGTTAAGTAGATGCAGACCAGGTATACAGGAGGTTAAAACGATGAAGACCAGGTATACAGGAGGTTAAGTAGATTAAGACCAGGTATACAGAAAGTTAAGTAGATGCAGACCAGGTATACAGAAAGTTAAGTAGATGCAGACCAGGTATACAGAAAGTTAAGCAGAATCATGTAATAAACATTTTTAAAGTACCGAACAAGTGCTTTTTTTATAATTTCCAACAGGAACAAACATGGATGATAATAATGATGATGATAATTCTAAATAATTGATGTTTTTCAAAATAGAGTATTTGGCAGTGCCTTTCAAGGTTGTCATATCTTCTTCGAACACTCTATGTCAACCCCTGTCAACCACTCTGTGTGATTTGTATGTGATCTGAGTCTAAGAGCGATTGTACATTGTGCCAGTTATGCGCTTACAAGTAGGCCAGCAGGTTCGATTTCTGCGCTGCTTTTTATTTACTAGGGTAGCATTCCTAGGGTCTACATCAGTCGCCTCAATGGTTAAACGAGCTTAGTTCTTAGGTTGAAAGCAGCGTGCCTCGGAAGTATCTCACCTCATCTCGCAGTATGGAAAAAGATTTGATTGATAGTTGCATTATGACTGATTTTGTGATTGATAAGTGCATTATGACTATTTGTAATATAAATAAAATGAACACTGGGTGTCCGAGTTATTCACGTTGTCTTAACTGCTTTTCCATGCATTTCTTCTTCTTCTTTGCGTTCATTCTTTACGATCAATTTTAATTACTCTTTGTGATATGTTTGATCTTTACCAAGAACATGTACACGTTGCACATTCGTTTGGTAGGCCCCTAAACGCATT
This sequence comes from Arion vulgaris, assembly GCA_020796225.1. Lineage (NCBI taxonomy): Eukaryota > Metazoa > Mollusca > Gastropoda > Stylommatophora > Arionidae > Arion > Arion vulgaris. The sequence continues at coordinate 52,753,245 of CM036762.1, read as the reverse complement.
GACTTCTACACGTTTAGGACACGTGCATCCGATTTCAACCAAACCTCCTTAGTCGCCTCTTACGACATGCGTGGCAGGTAACAGTGGTTCTATTCTTTACACTGCAAATTTGGGCCCAGATAACCACTCGGGCGTTCCATACATTTTATAAAGTAGCCTTGTAGGTTTTGTATCTGAATTCCTAGCCAATGTATCTTCATCAAAGAGACTTCAATCCTCAACATAAAAAGCAAACACTATCCTAAATTTGATTAATTGTTCAGCTACATCAAGGTTACCTATGCCACAAGGAAGATTCCCATGGAAGTAAATAGATCCTTCATTGTTTGTGAGAGTCACCAAATAGTTCCTAGAAAAAAATCCGACTTTTGTCAGATACGTGTTGTTCTGAATGAGGTCACTTAATGGCAAAGTTAACAAATCTCCGTCAATTGTGATGAATTTTTGCGCCACAGATAAGTCTGGAGGAGTTAAGAAGCTTTCAACTGGAAGGTTTCTCATACATTCTATTGTTTTTGTGTGATCACTCTCTTTACAGCCAACCTTCTTTGCCAGTATTTCCAATAGATCATCTGACGATCCTACGGTTGAAGCATCTTTGAACATGGAGGAGCTGCTTATGATGCCCTGGAATAGATCACAATTGATATATTACAGTACTTATTTTTCTGTCGTAAGAGAGAAATGATTGTACTTGTTTGAGAAAACATTTTTTTTAAATGATTGTGTTTGTGAGTCATTTTTTTAATGTAAGAAAAGAAAGATAAAATGTGCATTATTTTCAAAGACAGATCACAGAATACACACACACAACACACACACACACACATACACACACACAGGCACGAGGAGTCACATATAATAATTCGGCTCGTACCGTTATACGTTACATAGGGCCGGCAAGCAATTTTTCCAAACCGCTTTATCCTGTGCAACTCGCTCAATCTCCTCCATGGAACTGAGACCGATATTTCTTGCCTCTCTCAGCAAGGTTCGTTTCAGGGTCTCCATATGTAGACCTCTCTTTCTTAAACCTTCTGCATCCCACTTCAATGTCTGCTTTGATATTATTTGATCATTTCTCCTCATGGAGTCACATACTCTTCATATTTCCTTTGTTATTTTCTTTGTGAGTGGGACGGATTTGCATAATGCATAAGCGTTTGCCTATCAACTAAGAAACAAGACGGTTGTGGTTCAATCCCACATTCGAAGTTCCACACAGGAGCACAGTACGAAAACGGGTCTAAGAGCTGAGAAGCTAGACCAAGACAACTTATATATATATATATATACATCCTCTTCGTGTTCTATTTCTTTCTGCTCATTTGAGATCGCTATTTTCATGATTATATCGTTAGACGAGTTTTTATGATGAAGTCGAATGTTGTCTGAAGCTCATCTCTGATGCCATGTAGTTTTGATGATTATATCGTTAGACGAGTTTTTATGATGAAGTCGAATGTTGTCTGAAGCTCATCTCTGATGCCATGTAGTTTTGATGATTATATCGTTAGACGAGTTTTTATGATAAAGTCGAATGTTGTCTGAAGCTCATCTCTGATGCCATGTAGTTTTGATGATTATATCGTTAGACGAGTTTTTATGATGAAGTCGAATGTTGTCTGAAGCTCATCTCTGATGCCATGTAGTTTTGATGATTATATCGTTAGACGAGTTTTTATGATGAAGTCGAATGTTGTCTGAAGCTCATCTCTGGTGCCATGTAGTTTTGATGATTATATTGTTAGACGAGTTTTTATGATGAAGTCGAATGTTGTCTGAAGCTCATCTCTGATGCCATGTAGTTTTGATATGTTAGTGTTGTGTGAGTGCCAACATTCCCATCTAGGGAGGACATACAGGGACAGTCTTGCAGGACATGTTCTGTGCTTTGATCAGCGGTGCCACCGGAGCACAGAGGGGATGGGCACAATCGTAACCTGTGTAGGTGTTTGTTCAGTCTTCTGTTATGACCTATCCTGAGTCGTAAGATGATAGTCTGTCCTTGTCTGTCAAGTGTGTGGTAGTCATCGTTGGATGGTCTTTGATACACAATACATCCCCAAGAGATTTCTATTGTTGATTTTATATTAATTGTGTTCCACGACAGATCACATTCTCTCAACTCTCTTTCCACTGTTCTTCTCCATCTAGTCTGTGAACATTCAGGCTTTCGTTTCCCATCTGCTGTCCATCGGAGACAACCTGTGTTAGTCAATCCCCCTACTCGTATATACCACACACTTAGAGTTTTGAAAACTATTTCTTGAGGAACTTAACAGTAAGCCATCTCTAATTTAGTGTATTGTCTTTCACCAGGTGGATGGAGGAATTGGTTGTCCACTCTTGCCGTTAAGCGTAGGGATGAGAGCTTTAATTTGCGTTCCAGTGCCAGATGAGTCGCCTTTGTTGTGTTATATCCGTGTTTATTTATTGTGGTCTTTATATTGTCTATCGCACGCCTGCCCAGCGTGTTCGTAGCGCGTTGGACTGCGGGTGACTAGCTCTCTGTGTGTGCGGGTTCAATTCCGTGGGCTGGCAGAAAAGCCACATATTCTCCAGATTCACGGTGTTCGTTTCACCGAACCGAAGGGTTACGGCTAAAAAAAAGCTCAAGTGCTTCTGGATCGTAAAAAAAAAAAAAAAATATTGTCTATCCATTTTTTCTTGGACTTCCTTGGCTCTAGTACCTGATCCCTTTTATTGTATGATATTATTGGTAGTTGGTTGTATTCCATTCTCATTAAGTGTCCAAACTACTGCATTTGTTGTCTTTCAATATATTCGGTACATGAAGTTATGCCCACTCTGCTTCTCCTGTCCTCATTTCATAGTTTATCTTTCCTGGTGACCCCCACCGCCTTCCTCAAGCATTTCATTTCACAGGTGGTGAACTTTCTGTGATATTTTGCTGTCAGAGACCAAATTTGGCAATGGTAACTAATTTAGTTAATTTTATTAAGTGAACATAAACTTTTTTACCAATTATGTGCAAGTCATTAATTGAACACAATATGCATCCAAACACTACAAAATATTTTTGTAAGCAAACCTTCGTAAATAATGTTTTTGCTTGAGGTACGATACTCAATAGAGATACACTTTTCGCCCCCATAGCGTGTCCTCCAGCAGTGACATCATATGGATCACCACCAAACGATCGGATGTTGTTTCTGACCCAATTCAGTGCCAACAGCTGGTCCCATATTCCCTGGTTTCCACTCAACTCAGGAGTTGGTCCTTTCAGGAATCCAAGCCACGAGAGTCGGTAGTTGAAAGTCACAACAATGATGTCTCCCTGTTGGAGATGACAGAAGAAATGAACTTAAAACTTTCAATACTAAACATAGTACCAAGCCAATCTTATAGTATCAGTGTTTGAGACTTTTATCAATTCTTATGTCTAATCTAAGCTAGCTGTCTATTTATCTAATCTAGATATCTATTTATCTACTCTATGAATCTATCTATCTATCTAGTATATCTATCTGTCATAGTTCATAGATTACAGTTCATATGTACGGTTCCAACTTCACTGCAACGTGTTACCCCATAATTGCTCCGTTCCTGTGCAACAAAATCAACGAAATGCTAACAACTGTCTCTGTGTGAACTAATACCAGATTGAAACAACCGTGCGCTACAAAAAGCAACCTGCACCGAATAAATGCTTATGGCCATCGCTAAAGTGTCAACACAAAACTGTTCAACACATGAATTGCTATTCATGTCGAAGGGAACATCAATCACGACAAAATCCAGCTTTCTGCACAGCAATATTAATGCATACGGCAGATTGAGTCGGTTCGTCATAACCGCTGTCCCGCATTTTCTCAATGCCCACAACAAACGCATGGTTGACACAGCAAAAAAGCATTTCATTTAATATTCATAGCTCATAGTGTTGCTCAAGCACTAACTCAGTAGCTCAGCATTGTAGCTTAGTGCATCATCTAATGCACACCATACTTCTCTATTGTTGGCCATCCTCTGCGTTGTGTTTCAGCCGTGATTCATTTCTTTCAATTCTTGGTTTACTGTTCTTCTCCATCTCGCTTTGTGTTTTGAACGTTTTCATTTACCCTCTGGTTCCCATCTAAGTGCAGTTTTTGTGACAGAATTAGTCTCCATGCGTATCACATGTCCGATCCATCTCCAGGGTGTCTTTTGTATGATTGTGCTCACATTCTGTTGTTGACACTGCGAGCAGTTCTTGGGTAGAGATAGTATTTGGTCAGAACACGAGTGAAATCTTTCGTAGACAAGCTGTGTGTAAGGTGAAGAGTTTGGACAAATTTTGTTCTGTCATTCTCCAACATTCTGATTCGTATAGCAAAGCTGATAACGCAATGGTAACTATGTAGGCTAGTTACACGGGATCTTTGCATGAAGTCTATATCCCTGATCTACTACTACTCTTGGCATGCCACTGAAATGCTGCCATTATTGACAAATCCCATAAATATTTATACAGCTGGCACATTTAAGCAAACAAAACCGTTTTGTTACAAAACAATCATAGACAGAAGTTACCAACGCCACCATATCTCCAGGGACATATTGATTTGATGATCCTGTTAGCCAGTCTCCTCCGTGAATGAACACAAAGACTTTCTTAAACGTGTCACCGTTTCCAATACTCTGAAAATATCAATGGCGAAACACGTAATAACAAAGTACTGTAATTTTACAAAATACAAAAACAATGACAATAAACAGCAACGTTTCGACCAAAAGGTCTTTATCAAGCAAACGATACAACAGGAGTGACGAATTTCACGGCACACTACATATAAACTACGACAGATTCATCAATGTTTTCAACCCTGCTATTTGATTTACCTCTCACATCTCCACTTCTTGCGTCAACTTTCTTGACAACAATATCTCCATAAACCTATCCACTATCACTACATCAGTATATTAAAAGCCTACTGATGCACCCCCGTTTGAGAAACGCTACTCTGTAGGGTAAGTGTATGTGATTGGGTAGACACGCTATCGTGATGTTGGGTGAAAGATTGTGCGTGCATGCATTTCTAAAAGTTGTACTCCCAAATTACATTGATAAAATACATTACCTCATTCTCCTCTAGAGGAACATAAACGTTCAGATATAGACAGTCCTCTTGTCCATAGCTGCTCACGTTCAACCTTGAACTCTGTACACAGCTTGGAGCGGCTGTGCTCGCGTCGAACACAGTCTGATAACAAATATATCAACTGAAAATATAACACTTGAGAACAAAAATCAAATGCTATATTTATCTTACATTAATGTGTGGCTCGGAAACATGGACAATGAATAAATAGTTAGAATACATAATTGATGCATTTGAGATGTATAGAAGAATATGCAGAGTTTCATGGACAGAAAAACAGACAAATAAACAAGTTTTAGGAAAACTAGGCATGAAGAAACAACTATTAAAAGAAATAAAATTCAGGGAAGTAAAGTATTTTGGGCACATAAAAAGGCATGATACCTTGATAAAATTTTTACTAGAGGGAAAGATGAGGGGAAGAGCAAGAGGAAGACTGAGAGATAAGTGAGAGGGAAAATTAACAAAATGGACAGGATACAGTCTGGCTGAGTGCAACACCAAGGCGAAAAACAGAGGATGCTGGAGATTCATTGCAGCCAACCTTCGATGTGGAGATGGCACCTGATGATGATGATGAACAAAGATAAAGTTGAAATCATTTTTTCCTGTTGCTATAGTCCTAAGAGCAACTTGGTTTATAGTCTGTTTTCTTCTTTTTCTTCATTCACATTTTATTCAACAAATCTTAATGTAGCATTAATTATCTTGTGTGTCCTCGTTTACTTTACATGCTTTATATACTTGTGTATGCTTTAATCAGGTGAATGATTTGTATCATTTATAATAACAAAGATGATTTGTCTTAGAGTCGATGTCTTTACTTGAGTGCAAACTATTAACTCTTTGTAAATCATCAGATAGCTGGTTACAAGTACCTCGGAAATCTGAGTAAGGCTCGCTTGAGCAGCGAGGGACACTGGTGATATGGAAAGCAAGCCCTCGCGCAGAAATTAGGCAGAGACGCCATGTTAAGATCATGACTTTTCTGCGGAGATAGACCTAGCCAAGTGGGGGAAATCCGGTACAAGGAAGTTAATCTGTAGTCCCGTTAAGAGTCTTTTGTTGGATATAGTTTACGGAAACGTGGTGGTAACATAAACATGCCGTCGCTCATCGATCGCATTTCCAATGATATTGGTTATTGGTTACTAAACTGACGTCATTGAAACTCCGGGTAGACCCATAGGTGCTCAGTCTCCCCAACAGATATCAAAGAGTATGCATACTGATGGTTCCTGTGGCTCGCTGATTAAACACACCTCTCACTCTGCCTCTCAGGCATCCAGTTCGACTTGAACAACGGGTAACTCCAAACTGCTTAAATCGCTGATCGATTCAACATCGATTTTAGTGTCATCCAACAGACAGCCGCGAAGACACCGAAGAATATCCCCCTTATCCATCTTCAATTCCCCAACAATCGATGCTGTTGATGCAAGACTGTCCGCTCTCTCATTACCGCAAACAACTGCATACCCAGGACAGTAGATTCACGTAAACCTCTGGAGGTTAGAAACTTCTATAGACGACATCCACTCATACCGAAACCTGCTCTTCTAGATCTTGTGAAGCATCGACTGAGAGTCAGATACAACAACTGCCCCAGTAAATGAAGTCCCAGAGATCCAATGGAGGGCAGCAGTAACGGCCTCAGCCTCCATCCTCATACTAGAAGTAGTTGTCCTGTATGTCCAATGATATTACAATAGTTGAAGCCGATATCTTTCAACTGCAGCATCTTCTGTATCGAACTTTGCACCAGAATAATGTCACAAATTGAATGTTGCATAAGGACTGTTCATAAATATAGAATATCATATCAGTTGCCATCTTCAATTATGTATGGTCATCTGCTACAAGTGACGCAGATATGGATCTGTCCGGAGTCAGATTAAGTTATTTATATCAATTTCCAATAACCAGTTTGGTGGGCTCAAATTTTAACACACGCCATCTGTTTTATTGATTTGCACTGTCGGATTTAACAGTTTGTGAGCTCATAGATTTTAGGTCCATGGTAGGTTCAGACAGACATTAAAAAGTGGTAAAATTAAATTATTATTGGTATTTTACTACTTCTTCTTCTTTGCGTTCGTTCTTTACGACCAATTTTAATCACTCTTTGTGATATGTTTAATCTTTGCCAAGAACGTGTATACGTTGCACATTGGTTTGGTAGGTCCCTAAACGCATATACTTCTACACGTTTAGGACACGTGCATCCGATTTCAGCCAAACCTCCTTAGTCGCTCTTACGACATGCGGGGCAGGTAACAGTGGTTCTATTCTTTATACCCAAATTTGGGCCCCGGTAACCACTCGGGCGGGTACTTTTACTGAGATATATGTTAGCAGAATAGGTGTAGCACAGCGGAAGTACCCTGGATGGAATCAATAGCTTAAGCTTTTTCTTGTCTCATTTCACTAATCCTGTTTTGTCTCACGGCGTCAGGAATAAGAAGAGATTTATAGAACAAGCTTTTGTGTGCGCTTCATAAACAGTGTTTTCGTCGCCTCTGAGCTCCACTTTTTGCATGGACGTCTTTTGTATGTATTCACTGTATCGGAGTTACATTGCTCTTTGATGTGCACTGTCTGCTGGTAATATGCTTAAGTTGCCGAACCATCTAATTTGTTGTTTCTTGATGAAGTTCTGTACTGATGTTGTACCACTTTTTTATGATGTCTTCATTTCTAAACTGGTCTCTTCTTGATGCTCCAAGCATTCTGCGTAGATACTTCATCTCTGACTAGTTTTCTTCTATCATTTGATGTCAGCGTCCTGGTTTGGCACTGATAGCATACTGTTGGCAGAAAGATTGTATTGAACAATCTCTTTTAGTGTTCATGGTGAGAAGTTTGTATTTCAAAATTGGTGCCATTTGTACAAAATTGGTACCAGCTTAATATATATTTAATCGTAAGGATGATATTTTAATCTATCAAGCTGAACATGGGTGCCGAACTTTATGTGTTCAGGGATCATTTAGCATCTTTCTCTCTCTCTCTCTCTCTTGCGATCACCGCCCAGACCGATGTACCATACCTCCACATTTTCTTTTTCTTTTTTTTCCTCGATCCAGAAGCACTTGAGCTTGTCAGCTCTTCGGCTCGGTGCCATGGACATCGTAACCCTTCGGTTCGGTGCCACGAACACCGTAAATCTGGGAAATATGTGGCTTTTTCTGCCATCCCGCGGAATTGAACCCGCACACACAGAGGATAGTCACCCGTAGTCCAACGCGATACGAACACGCTGGGCAGACGGGCATACCTCCTCATAAATTCTATTCATGTGGAAATCTGATTCATGCAGCCTTAGCATTGGTGTGTTTACGTCCCATCTTCAGCATCATTTGGAGCTCTGGTGCTTATCCTTCGGTGATGTGTCCGGTTTCAGCCAGCGTTTACTCGGTTCGCTCTCCGTTCTGTAGCCATCTAGTGTTTTTATGGTGTGGAGTAGCTAGTCCCAATACCAACCTTCTTAGTCGCCTCTTACGACATGCGTGGCAGGTAACAGTGGTTCTATTCGTTACACCCCAAGCTGGGCACCGGTAAACACTCGGGCGATTTAACATCTATAGTGCTCTGACGCTTTCATATAGTTTTAAGAGGTCGAGCACCTAATGATGATAGAGACATCAACTCTAATCTGTAATCGAGTTTGTTTTTTATATGTTTAAATTGATGAATTCAATGTGAATTCAGTAGAAAATATATCCACTTAATGTGCACATTAACATCGTCTGTCCTCGTGGATCCTAATGGCACACAGACGAGACAACAATTCACACAGCAAGAAATAGTTTGGATTTTTTCTGTTCCTGTTTCTGTGGTTGCTTGTTTCTTCAGTGTGGGTCGCTGGTTCCACTCTTATCCCTCATAATTTTACCTTTACTAAACTCAGAAGCATACAGTGGTTCTATTCTTCGTTCCTCGGAAACTACACGTAGGATTCGTGTACTAATTCCATCACAAAGATCAATTAACCTGAGTTCTTCATAGGATCAGAAATATCATCATCATCATGTGTTATCCTGGTTGGCGCTGGTGATCATGGATCTCCACAAAAGTATGTCCTTGGTTCAGTTCGATGTTGATATTCTTCTCTTCCATGACATAAAGCCTGACATTCCAGAACTTTCTTAGTCTTGTCTCCCGTTGATTTTATCGGTTGTCCAATGTGTTCTAAACAGTGGCGGCTCGTCATTAAGGGCCAGTGGGGCCGGCCCACCAAAAATAAGGCCTAACGTGTATTTATTATTTTATACATTTAAATATATCCTAACCGAAACAGTGATTTTCCCGAAAATTTCTGTCTTGCCCCACCAATAAAAATGATCACGAGCCGCCACCGGTTCTAAACCTATCTTTCCCATCAAATGCCCCCCAAAAAAATACATTTTTCTGTAAAACCACATCTTTATTATCCATAGATTTTTATAATTCTTGTCTAAGTATTTATTGTCCAAGATTAACTTTTATATCTAGTCAGTATTAGATGTATACAAAAATGAAGAATTCTTTCTCTCCTCGCAATAGACAAGCATTATATACAAAATATTGCAAGAGAAATCTAATCAAATACAATATTGAACAATAAAAAGCGTCTAAGGGTAAACGTCGACAAGATCCTCCCATCAAGGATCCGTAATCAACTTGCCAATCCCAGAATACGGACGAGTCTACATTTACACTATATAGTTGCTGAGTTCATCTATTTCGTTTGGGTGTTTTAATTACAAGTTTTCTGTAACATATCTCAAACTCCAAGATATTGCGGTCAAAGTTCATTGCGTGTCATAAGACTCGCATCATGTTCTATTCACTCGGTAAATGTACTTCGAAGAAACACGTGGAGTACCAGATTTACTTAGCTACTTAGTTTGATTTGTGTGATACTGCATACACTTAACACGATAAATTAATTCCAAACCAGTTCTGATAAGATATGTGGTGTACCTTTGTTTTGAATATATTGATCTCTCTCTCTCTCTTTGCCTTTTTAACCTAGATTGGGGCATAGGCCCTCATCCAACTCATGCCAAGTCTTCCTATCTCTAGCTATCTCCTCAGCTCCCTCCAGCTCTTCTTTATGTTGTTGATGTCCGCCTCCAATTCTCGTCTCCATGTATTTCTCAGCCTCTCCTTCTTTTGCTGTCCCTGTGGGTTCCAGACAAGGACACTTCTTGTTATATTCCCCTCAGGTTTTCGCAAGTGTGCCTATCTAGCGCCAGCGTCTTTTTTAACCTGTCGTTCACTGGAATCTGTCTTGTTCTCTCCATAAGTTCCTCATGTGTGACTCTATCATAACATCTTAGTCCCTCTATTCTGTGCAGACACCAATTGATGAATGTTTGCAATTTATGCGTTATTGTTTTAGTAGTTCTCCATGTTTCTGACTCATACAGTAGAACTGCTTTAACATTAGAGTTAAGTATCTGAAAATGACAACATAAAGAGAGGGTAGACATCAGTGGCGGCTCGTCATTAGAGCAGTGGGGCCGATCCCACTATAAATAATTGTAACGTGCATAAATTAAATTGTAACCTAACCAATACCATGATTTTCCACACAAAAATATGTCTGACCCCACCAAGAAAAGTTAGCACGAGCCGCCACTGGTAGACATATATAACTGAAAAGTCTATAACCATTAGCGATCAAAAGCTAGTATATAGCTATAGAACAGTACGATTCTTACGTCAATGTGTGGGTAAGGTTCTGGTTTTGCAAACCGGAGGTTGCCTACAGGCGGCAGTGCGTAAGGTATCCCAAGAAATGCTGCGTAGCTATGAGATTGTAAAGACTGTTGAATAATACCCTTGAAGGTTCCAGAAGGTGTGGCTACTTGTAGGCGGGTGTTTTCATCGTGGTTGTCCGAATTAACACATGACACAATGAAAAGCAAGAGCCAGGTCACAGATATTGTCATCATTAAACTCTGTGGACAATAAGCATATGGTTTATTATCTTTTCGTAATCAATTTACAGGCGGCGTCTGTGGCTTAGGGGATAGTGACTCGGTCTGTTAACCCGACGTTCTGAGTTCAAATCACGCTGCGGACAATTTGGTTGAAAATTGTTTCGCGTGGATTTTCACAAAAGAACTATGGCAACACCCGTTCAGAAAGCAATGGCATACTACTGAACGTAATAATGCCTAGAAAAATCACAAACAGCGTTAAAAAGATGGGGTTGATTTTCAAAGTCCTGTAAAGGATATGCAATTAACTTTAATCAATTTACAACGTTCTGTAACTTTATACATTATTATCTCTCTCTCTCTCTCTCTCTCTCTCTTTCGAGTCTTAGTAGAGTAGTTCTTAGTGAACAATCTTCTTATGCGCGTAGTTTATGTTCAATTCCACAGCGAAAGTGAACAGTTCTCCGCTCTCAGGTCGGCCCTGCCTCAATTGGGTACCAGGAAAAGCTCTAGGAAGTAATGGAGACCGGCCTGCTTTTGACCACATCACCCATCGTGTGCTGAAAGTTAAAAAAATACGATCTAACACTCTATTCCTCAATATACCTAGGAAAAAGGTTTTCTTTATGTCTCTCTATCACAAACTCAAGCATTTAATGTGTTTTCAGCGTCTTCTCCTCTTCATTAATTGTACCTCAGTGAGGTGTTGGGGTGAGGAGGGAGAAGGTGTGAGTTAGGTGCCTTTGTCTAATGATCTTTGTAAGATGATATTTATTTTTTCGAAAGTTGTTACTGAATCCGTCGCTCCAACTTTTGAGTGATCTTCCTCTTGCTCTGTACTCATTACGGCTGTTTAAATATGACTCTCTGTAGTATACGATACCAGTATTCGCTTTTTAGTCACGTGTTTTCAGGATAACATGTCTCAATCGAAATGAAATTTGTCCTACCTTAAATGCTATCAGGTTGACCCACTCTTGATTTGGTACCAGAGATTACCTGAGAGGTGAATACGATCGGTGCAATGTTGACTACATTCCCCGTCCTGTGACGTTGGTCAATGAACAATACGACCTAACATTGGTTTTTTCCAATACATCTCATTTTATGAAAACTTTTTTTTCTAAATTTTCTCATTTTAATTCTAGATCAATGAATGACAACTGTTACTGTTTCGATCCACAAGAAGTGCGAGTTTGTGTTCTTGTTTTCTGTCCCAGTTAGTGAAGTTTGCACGTTTTACTAATGTGTTTCTCCGCCTACCGTCTCTTTTGGACGAAGTATGTCTGCATTGTTTTCTTTCAAATCCTAGACATCTGCTACTTTACTTAACTGATTGGCTTCCATAAGCCACTGGGAGCGCCACTGTGTATTTCATTTAGATCTATTTTAAAGAAAATTCATTTACCTACAAAATGGTATATCACTCATAACAATCAGTTAATAATTAAGGAAACTGCAGCTGAATTTGTACATACACCTGCGATGGGAAAATAGAACATAAATTCAATTCAGCCACAACCCGTTATTTTAATTATGTAGCCAATCAGAAGATGTTATGTGGAAGCATTTTTTAGTATCTCCCCTGCAGCAAAAATTGCAACTGTGAAATGTTCTGTTATTTTGATCATTTTGGATTCCAGCTAGATATCTGCATTACTTGTCATGTGTATCGTCATTATATTTGTCTTTCATAGCTTATCTGCAGTCCAACTGTTTATGCTATAGATGACAAGTTATCAAATTTTCTTTGCATATATTGGTTGTTTTTACTTAACAATGCAATATCATCTGCAAAATCCAAATCTTCCAGTTGGCTATTTTCTATCCAATCGACGCCAGTTTCGCCCCTGCAACATTTTCTCATCATTAATTCAATGACCACTCCAGACGATAGCGAAGATAAAAATTCAACCTTGCTTTACTTTGGTGTCAATCAGAAAACAGTGGCTTTGACCATCAGCAGTGCAGACTGTGAACCATCATACAAGCTTTAAATAATGTTTACTTTGAAATATACAATATACTTTATGTTACAGTTCACTTTACTAGTGATGTGAAATATGAATAGACATGTTACTGTTACTTTATAGTTGTGAAATATACAATAGACTTTCTGTTACTGTCATTTGCACTAGTGTGGAAACCAATAGACTTTCTGTCTACTGTTCACTTACTAGTGATGAAGATATCATAGACTTTCTGTTACTGTTCCTTTACTAGTGATGTGAATATACAATAGACTTTCTGTTACATGTTCACTTTACTAGTGATGTGAAATAAATTATATATTTCAGTATTTTAGTTGTAATCAACTAGATGTGAAACCACGTATTACTATAGTATCCATTATGTTCACTTATCTCCTGACATTATATCAATAAATACAATTTTCCGGAGCCTTTTTCAAACATGAATCTTTATTTGTGCATGAGTCACTGCAGTGACCTGTTCTTAGGCGAAAGTGTTGTGCTTTCTGTTTAGTCTGCTGATGAGGATTGTAGGTGTTTTCTGAGAGTTTGTTACCCCAACCTGTCCCATTGGTAGCAACTTTCTTAATGTGTCCCAGTCCTGACATTATACACATACAGTTTCCATAAACTGTTCGCGCCTTAATTAAGAAAAGTCTTCTTCTCTTCCTATATTTTACCTCAGTGAATTGTTGGTGAAAGTGTATGTGTGAGGGGGAGGGAGGGAGGTCTTCTGCGTGTCTTGTCTAATGATCTTTGCAGGCTGGTATTTATTTCACGAAAGTTGTTATTGATTCCGTCACTCCAACTTTTGCGTGTTCGTCATCTTGCTGTGTACCCATTACATATTGTTTAATGTGCTCTCTGATAGACGATACCAGGGTATTCTTGTCAGGTGAACAAACCCTTTACCTGTGGTTTTATTTATGACTGGTTTCATTCGCAGTCTTCTTCTAATTTCTTCTTTTCTAATTGTATCTCACATTGTTTATAACAAACCACCAATAACAGCATAAAATAAAAATAGTTCGGGTACTAGTGCCAAGGGAAGACCAAGAAAAAGATTGATAGGCAATATCAAGACCAGACTAAATAAACAGACTTAATAAATAAGGGCGACTCATCTGACCCTGGAACGCAAATTAAAGCTCCCACCCCTACGCTTAACGGCAAGAGTGGACAACCAATTCCATCCTCCTCCTGGGGAAAGACAATAGAGAATCTTTCATTGTTACTTCTATGGCTCTTCTAAGATATCTCATCTCTATTGTTATGATCGTCCCCTTATTAGTTGATGTGAGACATCAGACAATGTCTGACAGTAATAGCATCATATTTGTTTCAAAAATAGTTATAACGAGATTATGCAAATCTTTTTTTCTTTCTTCAATCTATCTTGTCTCACAGTGTCAGGATAAGAAGAGATTTCTAGAACGAGCCCATGTATGTGCTTCATAAATAGTGTCTTTCGTGGCTTCTGTTATCTCGAGGTCCACCTTTTGCGTGGCCGGCTTTTGCTTTCTATCCATTGTATCGAAGAAACATTGTTCTTTGAGGTGCACTGTCTGTTGGTAATCTGCTTATGTGCTGAACCATTTAATTTGTGTTTCTGATGAAGTTCAGTACCTTCTTCTTCTTGCGTTTGCCCGCTATGAATTCAGGCGTAGTCAAGGTGCTCGGCACTTCTGACTGATTTTTGCGTGAAGGCATGTTTCTTATTATGGGGCCCAGCTTCCCATGCTTCCCGCCAAAGTTCAGTACAGATGATGTACCCATTTCTTTTCTTTAATGTCTTTATTTCTCAACCGGTCTCTTCTTGTTACTCCCAGCATTCTGCGTAGAGACTTCACCTCTGTCGTGGCTAGTTTTCTTCTATTATGCAAATCTGCTCTCAAATAACCTCTTAATTAACCTTACCTTCGTTCGTGTTATAGATATCAGCAAATGAGAAGTAAACAGTGGTACATAACAGACACAGTTGTGAATCACATATACAGTAACAAAGCTAACTTCCAAAATGAGCACCACAGTAATAAATAATACCGGATTATCGTATTGACTATACTGAAGATAGAGCGTGCATCTCAATATGACGCGAATCCACATCAGCGGTTTCACGTGTCATTCCCTGGTCTGCAATTTTCAGCGACTTTGAACTGTATGAGTTGGTTATGGCAAATGTGTACACATTGACAGTTATCGATCAATTTTCACCCTAAGGTTTACAGCCTTCTTCTTCTTTGCGTTCGTTCTTTACGACCAATTTTAATAACTCTTTGTGATTTGTTTGATCCTTGTCAAGAACGTGTATACGTTGCACATTTGTTTGGTAGGCCCCTAAACGCATAGACTTCTACACGTTAAGGACATGTGCATCCGATTTCAACCAAACCTCCTTAGCCGCCTCTTACGACATTCCTGGCAGGTAACAGTGGTTCTATTCTTTACACTCCAAATTTGGGCCCTGGTAACCACTCGGGTGAAGGTCACAGCCTTAATAGTTATAAATGCTATCACTTTGTTGATGTCATGTCCTGATTAAAGTATCGTAGGTATTATAGTGGAGATCCATGATCGTCTACGCCAGCCGGCACTTGATGATGATGATAATGAGCTATTATATATAGACATGTCAGTTGAGAGACAACTGATAAATTTCATATTTCTACCAACTCTCTGTTATCAATATCAAACATGGTCCCTAACTAAATCCCAAGAAAGATCACAACATGTGAAATGAACATAAGAAAAATCCGTCTATGCTACAAGACGGGATAGATTGAGACATGAGAACCTTATAAATGTCCTAGGAATTACAACATGCATGCAACATATTAGAAGACAAACAGATAAAATGGTTCGGTTATCTAATGAGAATGAAACCAGACCTACTATCATCTTGTGCCTATAACAACCAGCAACCCAGACGCAAAGCCCGAGAAGACCAAGACATTGATGGATAGATGATATTACAGATATCATGAGACAGTAAAGACTAACAACTACAGGGTGTTCAAGATAAAAGTAGCCCTGTTGACAAATAAAAACTTGCCAATCGGGCTACTTTTATCTTGAACACCCTGTACAAATGCAACACACCTGGCACAGGAAAGAAAACGGAATTCCTCACGTCGCTTCACAGCACAACATGTGGATAAGACAAGTTCTTATATCAGCATATATGACGGGTGATAAGTCCCCTGTGAGTGCGGGTTCAATTCCGCGGACTGGCAGAAAAGCTACAGATTCTCCAGATTTACGGTGTTCGTGGCACCGAAACGAAGGGTTACGATGTTCATGGCATCGAGCCGAAGAGCTAAAAGCTCAAGTACTTCTGGATCGGAAAATAAAAATCAGCATATTCAAATCAAAGATGCATCACATATCTTCGTTGAACTGATTCAAAATTAATTTCTCGTGTGTGTTCTTTTGCCTTTACTTGTTTTCAGCCAAGAAACCAGAGCCAACTATAAAGTTATCTAGACTTGGCTGTGCAAAAAACCGAAGTTGCGACTGACCAGAAATTAAGCACCATACACAGATCTAGTTCGCCGTCTCTGACGCTACGTCTGCTAGGGACTACTAATGATGTTATACCGTAGCTATTGACCCGTATACACAATCTAAACTTAATGTCTGTAAAACCGTGGTCGCCGGCAACATATGACCGACTAGCACAGACGAGATATCCCAAATCCCTGTTTAATGTGGGCTAGTTTTTATATATATTTGATAGAACACTAAGATTTTTAAACAATTTTACTCGATTCTACGAGTCTATGGTTATTTATTGATAACACGTATTGATAATATGAACATTCCTTAGTGTTAACTTAATTTGTAACATAACATAACCTCGATTTAGCATGTTGTATTGTTTTTAAAATGAATTTGTCTCTATACAGTTAGTCAATTGCATATCCTTTACATGACTTTGCGAATCAACCCCAGCATTGTAACGCTGTTTGTGATTTTTCTAGGCATTATTACGTTCAGTAGTTTGCCATTGCTTTCTGAACAGGTGGTGCCATCGTCCTTTTGTTAAAATCCACGTGAAACAATTTGCAACCAGACTGTCCGCAGCGTGATTCGAACTAAGAACGTCGAGGTTAATAGAACGAGTCACTAACCCCTAGACCACAGACGCCACCGTCTCTATACAACAATACTGGGATGCGAGGATCACGCTACTGTCGTGGTCTAATTTCCTAGAACTCTTATCTGAGTCCGCTGGCCTTTTGTTAACGGAAGCCATATTTAAAACTTAGCTTCTAAAATTGATATCAACAGCCTAAGCTTATCTGGCAACATATGTTTAGAAAAATGTATCAAAATCGATATAATCTCTCGTGCCTAGAAGTTTATCTTTTATTTTCGGTTAAAAATAAACTTATAACTTCTAGAGTAACGAGTTACATGATGTGTAACGCCTTGTGTGTCATCATGATGATCAATGACGGCTCGCGCTAATTTTTGTTGGTGGGGCCAGACACACTTTTTTTGGGGGAATCATGGTATTGGATTAGGTTATATTTTAATTTATACAATAATAAATACACGTTACACATTATTTTTGGTGGTACCCAGCTCCACTGGCCCTTAATGACAAACCGCCACTGATTATGATTATTTTTCTCGCATATGTTTGACTTGACCGCTGAGTTTTAGTCGAGTTATTTTGGGACTTCACTAAAAAATGTGTCTAAAGCCGAAAGATTGACTTCATTGCACCGGGTTTTCTCTCGCGATCACCGTTCAGACTGATGTACCAGACTTCCCCATAAATTCTATTCATATGGAAATCTGATTCATGCAGCCTTAGCATTGGTGTGTTTTACGTCACATCTTCAGCACTATTTGGAGCTCTCGTGCTTATCCTTCGGCGATGTGTCCGGTTTCAGCCAGCGTTTACTTGGTTCGCTCTTCGTTCTGTAGCCAATAAGTGTTGTGTTTTTTACGGTGTGGGGTAGCTAGCCCCACCACCAACCTCCCCTAGTCGCCACTTACGACATGCGTCGCAGGTAACAGTGGTTTTATTCTTTACACCTCAATTTGGGCCCCGGTAACCACCGAGCGGCACTGGGTTTTATCCCATATGACTCAGTCCCTTTCCGCAGAAATGGCACGCCCCCTGCCGAAAGTATTGAACAAAGCACGAACTTGGTAGCTCCGACAACAATCCTAGGGGTCTCTGAAAACTGCACTCGTGAACAAAACGCTGCGGTCCGCATTCAAACCCACAGATTTCGGAACGCAATGCAACGGCTTACCCAAACAGAACCCTTTCTTGATCCTCCACTTGTGCCCCTGTGGTTTGGCGAGTTTGACAACAGAACACATCCTACAGAACTGCCCCCAGTATGCAGACCCTGAGAAGAAAGAGGTGGCCCACTTACACCAGCGCCCAAGACAAACTGTATGGCGTGGCTGATAATCTGAGGCAGACGGCTGCCTATATTAGAGAATCCGAAATCCCAATCTAGTGAGAACGCAGAAGACAAACTGTATGGCATGGTTGATAATCTGAGGCAGACGTCTGCCTTTATTAGAGAATCTGAAATCCCAATCTAGTGAGAACGAAGAAGAAGAAAGAAGATCCTCCACAAAGTAATTGTTTAACAAGTCGTAAACAGTTTGTTTCAAAACATGTGCAGTCAAGAAGTGACAAAGAACTAAGAAATAGTTCTTCTTCTTCTTCACGTTCGTTCTTTACGACCAATTTTAATCACTCTTTGTGATATGTTTGATCTTTGCCAAGAACGTGTATACGTTGCACATTGGTTTGTAGGCCCCTAAACGCATAGACTTCTACACGTTTAGGGCATGTGCATCCGATTTCACCAAACCTCCTTAGTCGCCTCTTACGACATGCGTGGTAGGTAACAGTGGTTCTATTCTTTACACCCTAAATTTGGGCTCGGTAACCACTGGGCGTAAGAAATAGTTGAACCTCAACCTTTAACCTTCACTGACACGCGCGTGCACACACCAACGGGAAGGGGGTGGGGAGAAAAGACACGTCTTAAGCCGATGTCATTATCGTTTGATGGCAATGGATGTTATAGATCAGCGGTTCCCAAACTTGCGTTATCGTGGACCCACTTTCAATTACATTTTGCTGCTACGAACCCCCACAAGATTCTATATATGAAAATGAACAGAAATGAATTATCTTTATATTACAATAGTCAACAATGTTCTGGGACTGCTGGAAACTGCAAATGATCTTTCATTTTGTCCTGTCAGACATTTAGACTCCGGTCCGGATCTTTCGATTTCGAAGCGGGGCTAGTTTACCACTGTTTTTTTAAATATTTAAAAAATTTATTTTTCTGTTTGAAATGTCAAAGATCATAATATTTCTTCAAGCGGTTGAGGACCTCCTGTGAGTACCTCGTGAACTCCGGGGGTTCGTGGACCCGTTTGGCAAACGCTGTTATAAACAACTATTGTATTAGTAAGAAACAACAGTAACAAACAGGTGTGTTTGTAGGTCAAATATTTATTCGAAATTAAATGAAAGAAACGGGCCTACTTCCATGTCCGTGTTGTTGATACACCGCATGCACTGCAACATGGACATCGATAGCGAAAATGGTAGCAGGTTAAAAAGAGAAAAATATTGGATTTGGTCAGGACGAGAATGTTATTCAACATGCGTGTGTACTTGAAGACTCGATAAGATCTGGTGAAGAATGGATATACGAGTGCCAGCAAGGAGTAATACATCCATTTTGGTATACATCAGATTAGATGTAGAATATAGACAAGATGTAGAATATAGACAAGAAAATGGGGTGGTCTTGAGGCATACGTTCAGGCGTTGATTTATGTGAGCTAAACCACAGCCAACTCTAGATAACTAGGCCAGACAACTGACCGGGGATTCCCTGACCTAGATCAGAAAAGGGGCTGAAATTACAAAATTACAGATGTTTGATAGAACACTGCACGTATTTTTGCAATTTTACTCAATTCTGTGAGTCTATGGTTATTTATTGGTGAAAATATTCATAATATTGATATTCCTTATTGTTAAACTTAACTTGTTGGATAATATAACTTCGTTTTAGCATTTTGTGTTGATTTGAAAATGAATTCGTCTCTATATACAACAATACTGGAATGCGAGGTCACGTGGTGTAGTTGTGGTCTGATTTCCCATAATTCTTACCTGAGTCCGAAGGCCCATAAGTTTATAGCTGGCTTTGGCTAAACTGAGGGTTATGTGGCCTTACACAGTTTGGTTGGTTGTTGGGTTGGAAATGCGGAGCTCATGAGCTTTCACTGATCAGATCGGTGTGTATAATGTGAAGGAAGACAGTTGTGGTTTTGCCATGACTACATGCAGTCTGACTATGGAGATTATGATAGTGCTAGAGCAATGGCCTGGCGCTGGAGTCAGAGACTTTTACCATGCATGCTATCTCAATGAAAACATGAGTAAGTTTAGGAAGGTTGAGATGGGCTGGGCTTGAAGACAATGGTGGTTGAAGTCTCTGAAGAGGTCACAGCTGACAAAATTCAATTTATTTTTGTGCCAGGGCATGGAAATATCATCTGCTTACATATCATCACACTGAAATATCATCTGCATACATATCATCATACTGAAATATCATCTGCTTACATATATCACTGTACTGAAAATATCATCTGCTTACATATCATCAACTGAAATATCATCTGATTACATATCATCATACTGAAATATCATCTGCTTACATATCATCATACTGAAATATCATCTGCTACATATCATACACTGAAATATCATCTGCTACATATCATCACACTGAAATATCATCTGCTTACATATCATCACACTGAAATATCATCTGATTACATATCATCATACTGAAATATCATCTGCTTACATATCATCACACTGAAATATCATCTGCTTACATATCATCACATTGAAATATCATCTGATTACATATCATCATACTGAAATATCATCTGATTACATATCATCACACTGAAATATCATCTGCTTACATATCATCACACTGAAATATCATCTGCTTACATATCATCACACTGAAATATCGTCTGCTTACATATCATCACACTGAAATATCGTCTGCTTACATATCATCACACTGAAATATCATCTGCTTACATATCATCACACTGAAATATCGTCTGCTTACATATCATCACACTGAAATATCGTCTGCTTACATATCATCACACTGAAATATCATCTGCTTACATATCATCACACTGAAATATCGTCTGCTTACATATCATCACACTGAAATATCGTCTGCTTACATATCATCACACTGAAATATCATCTGCTTACATATCATCACACTGAAATATCGTCTGCTTACATATCATCACACTGAAATATCGTCTGCTTACATATCATCACACTGAAATATCATCTGCTTACATATCATCACACTGAAATATCATCTGCTTACATATCATCATACTGAACTATCATCTGCTTACATATCATCACACTGAACTATCATCTGCTTACATATCATCATACTGAACTATCATCTGCTTACATATCATCATTGAAATACTATTTGGTTTGTGCCGAGTGTAGGGAAGCTAAGTTTAATAAAAAATATTTGATAATGAATTGAGGCAAAATAAGTCACAAACATTTGCCAACACAATTTACATATATATAAGTATAAGTAGTGGCGGCTCATGATCATTTTTGGCGGTGGGGTCCGGTGCCACTGGCCCTTAATGGCAGCCACCACTGAGTACAAGTAAGAAACACCAAAACTTGCATACTCTTCTTCTTCTTTGCGTTCGTTCTTTACAACCAATTTTAATCACTTTTGTGATATGTTTGATCTTTGCCAAGAACGTGTATACGTTGCACATTGGTTTGGTAAGCCCTAAACTCATAGACTTCTACACGTTTAGGACACATGCATCCAATTTCAGCCAAACCTCCTTAGTCGCCTCTTACGACATGCATGGCAGGTAACAGTGGTTCTATTCTTTACACCCCAAATTTGGGCCCGGCAACCACTCGGGCGACTTGCATACTATTATCTGTCTTCTAATCCTTCACAAATACTCAAACATGTCAAAACACAAATATGTATAATAATCCATGCCAGACTGTCTCGTCTTTGTAGTAGAAAGAGAAGATATACTAATAAACTTCTCAGGGATACAGTGAGCAAGTGGACTTTAGGATGGCTGCTACAGCGGAGGACAAAGCATGCATGGGAATACCCAATGTGCCATGACACATATCGCATAACATAACATAAATAATATAGCATATATAATTTTCCATAGTATTTTCAGATCTTTGGTATGAAGAACCTGTTAATTCCAATTTCTAGACTCTAATGTGCAGGAGGTAGAACGGTCAATTCTTTTAATCACATGTGGAATGTCAAGTGTGGAATTTAATTGACAACCCTTTTGTGTCCTAGTCGATAGACAAACACTTGTGCATTAAGCTAATACGTCTCACTATATAATAATAATAATAATTATTCCTCGACGTTATACATTATAGAGCTGCAAACAATTTTTCCATACCTCTATCCTGGGCAACTCGCTCAATCTCCTCCATGGAACTGAGACCGATATTTTTGCCTCTGTGCTTAGTTCATTTCATGGTCTCCTTAGGTGACCTCTCTTTCTTGAACCTTGCATCCCACTTCAATGTCTGCTTTGATATTCGTTGATCATTTCTCCTCAAGTGTGCTCAACATATCTCCATCTTCTCTTTCTTATAACAGTTGTCACTGGTGGTTGACAGACATTTCTCTGATTCACCTTCTCCTGAATTCGTTCACATTCTATATATAACATATTTTTAAAATAAAAGAATTTCAGAAAACATTTCTTCTTTGCGTTCGTTCTTTACAACCAATTTTAATCATTCTTTGTGATATGTTTGATCTTTGCCAAAAACGTGTATACGTTGCACATTGTTAGTAGGCCCTAAGTAGACTTCTACACTTTAGGACATGTGCATAATTTCAGCCAAACCTCCTTATCGCCTCTTCGACATGTGGAGTAACAGTGGTTCTATTCTTTACACCCCAAATTTGGGCCCGTTACACTGCAGAAACTGTTAAATTGATTATAAAAATAAATTTGTCAAAATAAGATACAGATTAAGCCCAAGATCATTGTTGCATAAAACATAAAACATCATTGTTGAACATAAAACATAAAACATCATTGTGAACAGAAAACATAACAATAGTTGTTGAAAAGTGTGAATATGTTTCAATAAACAAATCATCAGATCTTGTACAAAATCAATTATAATAATAATATTCATAACTTAATACTAATGGTAGAAATGTTAATTGTAATTTCAAATTCTTCTTCTAGCAACACTTGATGATTAAGCATATGTCTCCTTATTAATATCGCTTCTAGCTATTTTGATGAAAGACCATCTTTCCTATTATCAGTGTCCCCAGATGAGTTTTTGCTGATGCTAGTCTTTACTCTTTGCTGTCAATTCATATTTAATCATTGCATCCCACCAGCGTGATGGATCACTCTCTTTCCACAACTCTCCATCTTGTCTTTATATCAGACTGATGTCGTTCCTGTGTTGAAACCCTGATGTCAGGCCATCCAACATCTTCTCCTATTCTTCCATTCATTTCATATTTTACCTTAGTTCACATTTCTTTCTTACTTTTTTGCGTCGTTTTAGACCAATGAAACTTGTTTTTTATCTTTGCCAGAACGTGTTATGTGCCTTGGTTTGTACTAACGCATGCTTCACATTAGGACTGTGTAGATTTCACCAATCCTCTTACTGCCTCTTGCTCTGGCAGTAAGTGTTCATCTAAAATTTGGCGTCATGTGGCGCAGAAAAGTAAATTGTTATTTTTATTGTCAAATAATGAATTAAAGCTCTCATGTTGTATACATAAGAAACATGCTTACAGAAACTATCTCATTTCTACAAAATACATGGTCTGTTGAAAGTTGATAGTTCATAAAATCATCGATCTTTACAAATATATGTAATCTTCATAACTTATTTGTCAGAATGTTTAATTGATAATCAAACCTTTAATTAAATATGAGTTACAGTGTCGTTTGACGCCATGTTATGCTAGGATGTTTTTAATAGTGTCCGAAGTTGTTGATCTAGTATTTGACCTTCTGCTCTGTCATCATTTTAATCATCATCCACGACATGGATATGTCTTCAATTCTTGTTGTGTGAGTCTGTTGTTTTTAACATATGTCACCATCTCACATCTTCTGCCTGTTCACCTACTTATTGATTACCTGTTGTACCAAATGTTCTAAACCTTCTCTTGCATTATGCCCAAGAACCTTAATTGCCGTATTCTTATTCTTTTGATAAGGTTTCTTTGTGTGCAGGCCTGATATAAAACCTCCTCATTTATTTTCCTCACTGTCCATGAAATTAATATTACTTTATAAAAATTCACAGCTTCCTACAACTCCTGCTTCTGATGTGACTTGGCATGGTCTTTAAGATATTGGGGATATAATTTATTCCAGAAAAGCATGCGTTCTTTAAGAGGAGATGGTTTACGAGGGTATAGGGCCAAAACTGAGACAGTTTTCTGACTTTAAATCAAATGCTGACCACTGGATGTTAAATTTTTCTCTCAGTCACACTTGGATCACTGAAATTAAGAACAGAACAAATTTCAGACATGTGACAGGTAGGTAGACATACATTCGAGCATATACGAGTACATATAAATAGATCTATTTCTTTGTTTTCTTGACATCAACAGCTTGTTAAACCGATCTTTCTGGTCAGTATGTGATTTGTTTCATAGAGCGCGACCACATTGTGCAAGTTAGGTGCCTACAGACCCGTAGATCAGAACATCTGGTTTCTGCATATTTCTTTATTTGGGTTTGCTTCGCTATGGAGAAAACAACTCCTAAGAGAGTCCTTCCTACTAGGCGAGAAATTCACCACTGCTATTAAACTTGGGTTTTGTGACTTTCCTGCTAATCCCCAGTATGTTAATACGGCATGAAAATCACAATCTTTAATAGGAATGCCTGATAAACGCATCCAAAACAGTTGATGTATGGCGAGATTGAAGGGGGCAGATGTTCTTCTAGTGGACAGAAAAAACACTTTAAAGACACTCTTAAAGTGTCTCTGAAATGCTTCAATATAGACACCATGTGCTGGGAATCCATGGCACAAGATCGCCAAATGTTGCGCTGTAACAACACAAGAGGAACCTGCATAACTGAGAATCATCGTGCTGTTGAGGCACAGAGAAAACGAGCTGCGTGAAAAGACAGAACACACAACACCCACATGTTTAACCTTGATCATGTATGCCCCACCTGTGGTAGGGATTGTGTTCTAGGATTGGACTCTACAGTCACTCTGCACACACCAGAGGTGCAGCGGCACACGTTTGAGGCTGTTGTCGTCATCGCTTGCAATGAACGGCTATTATAAAAAAAAAAAAAAGTAAAGGAACCCTTTCATACCTTGTGGTATATAGGGCAATACAGTGTTAGGCCTGTATTATTCATTGACCGTCGGCACACGTTGGGTGATGTGGTCAGCATCACGCCAGCCGCCTTTACTTTCCCATGTCTGGTACCCAGTTGAGGCTGGGTCGACCTGAGAGCTGTCGCGATCAGGAAAAATTTCACGCACAATGCGGGAGTTGAACCCGGACCACCAGCCTTGAGAAGCAAGTACACTAACAACTACGCTACCGCGGCTCGAACGGCTATTATATATTATTATTATTAATCTTGACTATGTATATAGGGGGAAAAGGGTGAGAAATACTCTGCATTTCCTGCCATTCCTATGCTCTCTCTTTTCTTTTTCAACATTTTCAGACTTCACTTTGTATACTTGTAAAGTAGTTAGTGGTAACCAGAGTCCATGTACATTTTCATATAGCTTGTCTTGGACTGGCGAGGGGACTGACCACGTGTTTACTCTCTGTTCATTGTATGCTTGACACATGCAGTACGTGGACTCTCTAGATATACATGACTACAACATATATTCTCTGATCCTAGGCTCCTTCAAGGAATCATCAAATTCCGCACACAGCCACTTCTTAACTTTAACTACCTGTGCACAGACTGTAACATGGAAACAGG
The DNA here is from genome assembly GCA_020796225.1 of Arion vulgaris. NCBI lineage: Eukaryota > Metazoa > Mollusca > Gastropoda > Stylommatophora > Arionidae > Arion > Arion vulgaris. The sequence continues at coordinate 52,727,139 of CM036762.1, read as the reverse complement.
GATTAAGCCTGAAGTTCTGGGTATTACTCACCCTGTCTGGCTTTGTGTGAAATTAATATATATGGCCCTTTTCATCTTTACAGACGGTCAATAGGCAAGTGTTTTACTGTGACAACTTCTGAGTTTTCGCTTTTCTCTTGTTGTTCAGCTCGTACATAAGTCTCTTCTCAAAAGACTCTGCTCCCTTCCGTAATTTGGTTTTCCACACAACTCTGTCATCAGCTAGTCCCTCCCATGTGCTGGGATCTATAGAAAAGTTTTTCATTGAGGTTTTGCAGACATCTTTATATCTGAGCAGTGGTCTGCCCTGGTGCCTCTTCCTCCGAAAGTTCACAGAACAACATTTGTTTTGGTATGCGATAAGTTTCCATTCTTCTCACATGTCCCAACCATCTTAGTCGTCTACTGCTGAGCATGCCCATGATGGAAGGCAGATTTGCATGTTGTAGTACTTCAGAGTTGGTTATCTTGTCGTACCACCTGATGTTCATAATCTTGGGAGACATCGAAAGTGAAAGATGTTAAGTCTCCTCTCGTGTCTTGAGTAGGCTGTCCATGTTTCTGAGCCATATAGTAAAGAACTAATTACACAGGCTCGATATATTTGAGTCTTCGTCTGCAATGTCAATTTTTGTTGTCCCACGCTCGCTTTGATAGTTTGCTGAATGTAGTAGCCGCACTCCTATACGAGCGTTGATTTCTTCGTCAAGAGAAAGGCTGGCAGTGACAGTGGACCCAAGATAGCAGAATTTTGCACTGGTGTTAGATGGTTGCCATTTAAAGTGATATTTGATGTCTTACCTCCTTGACATAATACAACTGTTTTGGAGACACTTATTGTCAGAGAAAGAGGTCGCATGCCTTTGACAGATTATTAATTAGACATTGCAGTGTAGTCTCACTGTGGGCGACTAAGGCAGCATCGTCAGCGAAAGGAAGTCATTGAGAAGTATTTCCGTGCGTTTTGTCTTGGCTCTTACGCGAGCCAAGTTAAACAGTGAACCATCAGATCTAGTGCGGATGAAAACATCACCATCAGCGTCCCCTAAGGCGTGGTTCAAAGGACTGCGAAGAAGATACCAAAGAGAGTGGGGGCAAGGACACAGCCCTGCTTGACTCCACTCTTAACCTCAAAACTATCAGATGTGCTGCCATCGAACTGTATGCTGGCTTTCATGCCCTCATGGAAGGAAACAATCAATTGGAGCAACTTTGGGGACAACCAATATACTTCAATATTTTATAAAGACTTGGCCTGCTGACTGTGTCAAATGCCTTAGTCAGATCCACGAAAGCAATACATAGAGGCTTGCTCTGCTCTCTGCACTTCTCTTGTAGCTGTCGAAGGGTAAATATCATGTCAGTTGTTGACCGTCTAGCTCTGAATCCCCATTGTGACTCTGGAAGAAAACGCTCCGCCAGTTTCTGTAGTCGTTTTGAAAGAACTAGTGCAAAAGCTTTGCCTGTTACGCTTAGAAGGGAGATGCCTCTGTAGTTGTTACAATCCCCTTATCCCCTTTGTTTTTATAGAGTGTCACTATCTTTGCATCCCTCATGTCCTGTGGAAGTGTTCCCTCTCTCCAGCACTGAATAAGGAGATTGTAGAGGTGGGGCAGCAGGACATCCCTATTGTATTTGAGGATTTCTGCAGGAATGTTGTCTAGTCCTGATGCCTTGCCATTTGAAAGTTTGTTGATTGCTTTGGAAAGTTCCTGCTCCGTGGGTTCGGTATCCAGCTCGGTTTGGTCATGATGTTTCGGTATGATCTGATCGAGGACTGGGTGTGCTGGTTTCTCCACAGAGTAAAGATTGGAATAGTGTTCCACCCATCTTTCGAGCTGTTTGGTCATATCTGTTATTGGCTCACCTGTTTCTGATCTTAGTGGTGCAATTTTTGTTATGTTTGGTCCAAGAGCTACTCTGATATTTTCGTACATTGCCTTGGTGTTGCCCATATCTGCAGCATTTTGTATCGCAGAACATAGATTTGACCAGTATTCATTTGCACACTTCCTTGATCTCTTGCAATACTGATTTTGTGTGCGAAGATGGTCCTTTGAACTTTGCGAGGTTTATTTTTGTAATTTATTAGAGCTCTTTTCTTTTAATCAAGTAGAGGGCTTAGGGTTGTTTCATTTTGTTCTACCCAGTCTTTGTTGGAGAATTTCTTGCTGCACAGGATCATGAGAACATTCTGGTCATAAAGAGCAACTAACAACAGGCTTATCCAAACTAGGCAGAAAACAATGAATACCATCCTAAAAGATTGGTTATTGATGACAAAACTGACGTCATTGCATTTTGGGAAGACACATAGATGCTGAGTCTCCCCCCAACAGATTTCAAGTGGTATGCATACCCCCATGTCATGCTGGTTCCCATGTCATGCTGGTTAAACATACTCCTCACTCTGCCCCTCAAGCATTTAGTTCTTCTTGTACAACGGGTAACTCCAAACTTCCTTAATCGCTGGATTAATTTAATATCTATTTTAGTGTTTTCATCCAACAGGTAGTCGAGAAGAGACCAAAGAACATTCCCCTTATCTTCAACTCCCCAACAATTATAATAATAATAATAATTCCTCTCGTACCGTTATACGTTACATAGGGCCTGCAAGTAATTTCTCCGTACTGCTCTATCCTGGGCAACTCACTCAATCTCCTCCATGGAACTGAGACAGATATTTCTTGCCTCTCTCAGCAAAGTTCGTTTCAGGGTCTCCTTAGGTCGCCCTCTCTTTCTTGAACCCTTTGCATCCCACTTCAATGCCTGAAATGATATTCGTTGATCATTTCTCCGCAAGGTGTGTCCAACATATCTCCATCTTCTCTTTTTTATAACAGTTCCAACAACAAACCACATCAGAAAAAATCAATTGAAAATTTCTTGGCCATGTTATGAATGAATCCAACTAAGCCAGCAAAAAACAGCCCTTACATGGACACCAGAAGGGGAAAAAGAAAGAGTGGAAGATCAAGAACACTATGGAGATGAATGAATGAAAAAGTAATATCTATAGTATCTCTAACGAGGAATACAGCACTAACAGTTGCAAGGGACAAAAAGAGTATGGAACTCCCTTACAGAAGTCTCATGTGTCACCAGGCAAGAAGAAGATAATTAAGTAAGTGTGTACACAATACTGGGTTTTCTACATGTTGCACCACAAGGGAATTACAGAATCGGGCCACTCTGAAACAGTAAATTGATACCCCTTCACTGGTAAACAAATAAAAAATATGAAAGTATTTGAGATATAAAGTATGAATGTGTATCCAAGTCTTGGTTATTGATCTAACCTTGCAGTGGATTCCATCTCACTGTGGTATTGCAGGCAATGAAAATGCTGATGCCTTGCTAAGGAAGGAAGTTCCAAAAGCATATTTACCAAGAAGTCAAAACCTTTATACAGAGACAATCTGCAGTAAACTGGAAGACAAACACTGGATATGATTATGGAAAATACTTCCTCATAGACCTAAGCAGAACAGACCAGATCATTATATTTTGCCTATGTGCCAGACATTGCTGATTCAACAGACACATAGACTAGAAATAATTAAAAAAGCTCTCTGCCAGTGTCAACAGGCGAAACAGATTCCAGAGCATGTCCTGCAAAACTATTCTCTCCTGGATGAGCTGAGAAGCAACATGTGGACACATTCAGTCGACCTAAAAACTAAGTTTTCGAGAAATCTGACAGACCTGAAGCTGACTGCCCAATTTATAATCCATAGTAAACTAAGCACATGACCAGAGATCGCTGAAGAAGATCTAACCTTGGAACTTACAAAACAAAAGAAATGTAACCCCTTCATATTTTATATAACGACAATTCACCAGTATAATATTTTTTCAAGATTAAATATAACTGAATAATCATGGCATATCCTTTACAGGACATCGCAATCAACCACAGTGAATGGGTTGTTGATTTTTCTAGGCACCACTTATACGTTCAGTAGTTTGCCACTGCTTTCTCAACGGTGAGTTCTATTTTTACCATTGGTAAAAACCCATAGAACAAATTTGCTTCTAAACTGCCCGTTGCAGGGTTTTATGTGATGGAGTTCATGACCCATGTGGTGCCAGGACCCGAAGGAAGCAAAGAACAGTACCACTGCGACCTACAAAGCATGTTGTAAGAGGCAACTGATGTAGGACTTACAGAAGCCACCCTAGTAAATAAAAAGCATTGCAGAAATCAGATGTGCTAGCCTACTTGTAGGAGCATAACTGGCACAACGTACAATCGCTTTTAGTCTCAGATTACATGCAAATCACACAGAGTGGTTAACAAGTGGTCAATATGGAGTGTTCAAGAAGAAGAAGATCGAGCTCACTATCGCAAGCGTCAGTATAACTACTTACCCTGATTTCATGAAATCTGTCAGCATGCCAATGTAGGTATTCTTCATCTGAAAGTCCACGTCAGAGAATTCTTCACTTGTGTGAAGGTTGTAGTAATACTGTAACATCTGGTCAGGTTGGAGATCAAACAAGTACATAAGATCCATGCCATGACAAATGCCTTGAAGGGCAGAAGGTAAATATGATGGCAGATGATCAAAATACAAAAAGTAGGAATTACCATTCTTGTCTTGGCCAGTTTCTGAGAAATAAAAGATGCATAAGTTATTATTCCGACCAGGGATTGGAATCCTCATTGGAGTGAATTGTCATTTACTAAGTTTCATTAGTTTTTCTAGATCCCTGCTATGAATCCAGGCATGGTCAAGATACTTAATGTGGTGTCTCAGACAGATTTTTGAGCCTTCTCTTCTTCTTCTTCTTCTTGAACGCTTCATTTCGACCACTTGTCAACCACTCTGTGTGATTTGTATGTGATCTGAGCCTAAGAGCGATTGTATGTTGTGCCAGTTATCCGTCTACAAGTTGGCCAACACATCCGATTTCTGCGCTGCTTTTTATTTACTAGGGTAGCATACCTAGGGCTTACATTAGTCGCCTCTTACGACATGCATTGTAGGTTGCAGTGGTACTATTCTTTGCTTCCTTGCGGACGCTGCACCAAACGGGCACTGAGCCCTCTCTAAGTTTAGTCAAAAGCTAAGGAAGGCAAACCTAGCAAATACATGTTGAAACCAGGTGCCTTGAGTCTCATGCCTGGTTGTTCAGATTTTCATCAGATCTCAAGGGACAAGTTTTTTAAATGCTATTTTTAGCACCTTCTGCATATATTTTGTGGCTCTTGTAGCACACCTCTTTCGGCTCTTTTCAGCATGCACTCTTTAGCTCTTGAAACACACCTTTTATAGTTTTTACAGTACACTTTCTATGACCATTTCAACGTGCCTTCTGTGGCTCTTATATCACAACTTTGTGGCTTAAGAATTACAATTTTTTTCCCGATCCAGAAGCACTTGAGCTTTTCAGCTCTTCGGCTCGGTGCCATAGACATCGTAACCCTTCGGTTCGGTGCCATGAACACCGTAAATCGGGGGAATCTGTGGCTTTTTCTGCCATCCGCGGAATTGAACCCGCACACACAGAGGGATAGTCACCCGTAGTCCAACGCGCTACGAACACGCTGGGCAGATGGGCTAAGAATGACAATATAGACAGAGACTGCAGTAAAACTATGTAGAATGGTGAAACACGTAATAACAAAGTACTGTAGTTTCTTAAGAATGACACCTAATCTGGCTATCAGGTCATTGCATCCATCTTATTTGACATCAGCATATATCCTATTTAACATCAGCATCCATCCTATTTAACATCAGCATCCATACTATTTAACATCAGTATCCATCCTATTTAACATCAGCATCCATCCTATTTGACATTAGCATCCATACTATTTGACATCAGCATCCATACTATTTGACATCAGCGTCCATCCTATTTGACATCAGCATCCATCCTATTTGACATCAGCATCCATACTATTTGACATCAGCATCCATACTATTTGACATCAGCGTCCATACTATTTGACATCAGAGTCCATACTATTTGACATCAGCATCCATCCTATTTGACATCAGCATCCATCCTATTTGACATCAGCATCCATCCTATTTGACATCAGTATCCATACTATTTGACATCAGTATCCATACTATTTGACATCATCATCCATACTATTTGACATCGGCATCCATACTATTTGACATCGGCATCCATACTATTTGACATCATCATCCATACTATTTGACATCAGCATCCATACTATTTGACATCGGCATCCATACTATTTGACATCGGCATTCATACTATTTGACATCTGCATTCATACTATTTGACATCAGCATTCATACTATTTGACATCATCATTCATACTATTTGACATCAGTATCCATCCTATTTGGCATCAGCATCCATACTATTTGACATCAGCATTCATATTATTTAACATCAGCGTCCATACTATTTGACATCAGCGTCCATACTATTTGACATCAGCGTCCATACTATTTGAAATCAGCGTTCATACTATTTGACATCAGCATTCATACTATTTGACATCAGCATTCATACTATTTGACATCAGCATCCATCCTATTTGACATCAGTATCCTTACTATTTGACATCAGAGTCCATACTATTTGACATCAGCATCCATCCTATTTGACATCAGGATCCATACTATTTGACATCAGCATCCATCCTATTTGACATCAGCATCCATCCTATTTGACATCAGTATCCATACTATTTGACATCAGTATCCATACTATTTGACATCATCATCCATACTATTTGACATCGGCATCCATACTATTTGACATCAGTATCCATATTATTTGACATCAGCATCCATCCTATTTGACATCAGCATCCATCCTATTTGACATCAGCATCCATCCTATTTGACATCAGTATCCATATTATTTGACATCAGCATCCATCCTATTTGACATCAGCATCCATCCTATTTGACATCAGCATCCATCCTATTTGACATCAGCATCCATACTATTTGACATCATCATCCATCCTATTTGGCATCAGCATCCATCCTATTTGACATCAGTATCCATACTATTTGACATCAGCTTTCATACTATTTGGCATCAGCATCCATCCTATTTGACATCAGTATCCATACTATTTGACATCAGCTTTCATACTATTTGACATCGGCATCCATACTATTTGACATCAGCATCCATCCTATTTAACATCAGCACCCATACTATTTGACATCAGCATCCATCCTATTTGACATCAGCACCCATACTATTTGACATCAGCGTCCATCCTATTTGACATCAGTATCCATATTATTTGACATCAGCATAAATCCTTTTTGACATCAGTACCCATACTATTTGACATCAGCATTCATACATTGTGACATCAGCATCCATACTATTTGACATCAGCATCCATCCTATTTGACATCAGCATCCATCCTATTTGACATCAGCATCCATACTATTTGACATCAGCATCCATCCTATTTGGCATCAGCATTCATACTATTTAACATCAGCGTCCATACTATTTGACATCAGTATCCATCCTATTTAACATCAGCATCCATACTATTTGACATCAGCATTCATCCTATTTGGCATCAGCATCCATCCTATTTGACATCAGTATCCATACTATTTGACATCAGCATTCATACTATTTAACATCAGCGTCCATACTATTTGACATCAGTATCCATATTATTTGACATCAGCATCCATCCTATTTGACATCAGCATCCATATTATTTGACATCAGCATCCATCCTATTTGACATCAGTATCCATATTATTTGACATCAGCATCCATCCTATTTGACATCAGCATCCATCCTATTTGACATCAGCATCCATCCTATTTGACATCAGCATCCATACTATTTGACATCATCATCCATCCTATTTGGCATCAGCATCCATCCTATTTGACATCAGTATCCATACTATTTGACATCAGCTTTCATACTATTTGGCATCAGCATCCATCCTATTTGACATCAGTATCCATACTATTTGACATCAGCTTTCATACTATTTAACATCAGCGTCCATCCTATTTGACATCAGCATCCATCCTATTTAACATCAGCACCCATACTATTTGACATCAGCATCCATCCTATTTGACATCAGCACCCATACTATTTGACATCAGCGTCCATCCTATTTGACATCAGTATCCATATTATTTGACATCAGCATCCATCCTTTTTGACATCAGTACCCATACTATTTGACATCAGCATTCATACATTGTGACATCAGCATCCATACTATTTGACATCAGCATCCATCCTATTTGACATCAGCATCCATCCTATTTGACATCAGCATCCATACTATTTGACATCAGCATCCATCCTATTTGGCATCAGCATTCATACTATTTAACATCAGCGTCCATACTATTTGACATCAGTATCCATCCTATTTAACATCAGCATCCATACTATTTGACATCAGCATTCATCCTATTTGGCATCAGCATCCATCCTATTTGACATCAGTATCCATACTATTTGACATCAGCATTCATACTATTTAACATCAGCGTCCATACTATTTGACATCAGTATCCATATTATTTGACATCAGCATCCATCCTATTTGACATCAGCATCCATACTTTTTGACATCAGCATTCATACATTGTGACATCAGCATCCATCCTACTTGACATCAGTATCATGTTTGACATCAGCATCCATACTATTTGACATCAGCATCCATCCTATTTGACATCAGCGTCCATACTATTTGACATCAGCATCCATACTATTTGACATCAGTATCCATCATACTTGACATCCTATTTGACATTTAGATGAAAGTGCCCCCCCCATTAACCCTTTCAAGCATAGTGTCCACTGTAGTGGACAACCTCTATATGTTCGTTTCATAACTACACATGCGTGTTACATGACCACTGACGTATTGAGTGTACTGCTAGTGACTAGCTGTGAACGGTGTGTCTGTTGCTAAAGTCGTAAACTAACTCATACTTCTACTGTATAGTCATGGTGGCGGACAAGATGATATTCATCCCAAAAATTCATGCATGAAAGGGTAATGTATTACCATTATTGTCGGATATTTCCGGAAATTCTTGGAAAAATATGTTTCGTAGCTTGGATTTATTTAATACAGTTTAAAAAATGTACCAACATTCTTCTTCTTCAAGCGGTCCATATCGACCACTTAACTACTCTATGTGATTTGTATGTGACATGAGCCTAAGCGCGATTGTACGCTGTGCCAGTTATGCGCCTACAAGTAGGCCAGCTCATCCGATTCCTGCGCTGCTTTTTATTTACTAGACTATCATCCCTAGGGCCTACATCAATCGCTCTTACGACATACATTGTAAGTTGCAGTAGTACTATTATTTGCTTTCCTTGCAGGCCCCGGCACCATACGGGCGCTTTACCAACATATAGATGACAGTGCACCCCCTTTAAGTATTACCATTAATGTCTGATACAGCAACTTGTAGAAATTTGTATGTTGGTGCTGCTAAAATGTAATCATCAAGAATATCATATGCAGGGTTAAAGGTGAAGTGGTCAGGCTGTTGGTACCAGGCTAAAATCTTCTCACAAACAGAGACTGGAATGTTGAATTTCTGACTTAAGAAACTGGCTGACATTGTATCTGGATCTGTTGGACAAAAGAAAAAAACCGATAAACAATTTAGATATGAGAAGTATTCTGTGTCTTCCTTGTACATCCATGAGTCTCTGTGGTTAAAAGGTTAACTCTTCCCACGTCAATCACCGCACACTGCGCCGCAGCGTATTTCCGTTGTACGCTATTTGTAGTACACTGCGCCATTCGAGTTGTTTCCCTTATAAAAGTCTTTCTAGTTTTACTTCTACTATTTTACTTCTACTACTTTTTAATCTTGTTATTCTATTGGGTTGTCCAATTTATTAACATCAGCATATAATCAGATATATATATGTTTATTTATTGGCAAGTAGTTATGATTTTTGTTGTTTTAAATTGCTTTTTTTACCTCCCTTGAATTATCTGTGCAAAACTGAGAAAATAACTGCATACGGAAAGAGTTAAGCCATTGCCTTGCATTACAAAGGTCCTGGGTTTGAATCCAGGCCACACCGTTTGGTTCACTGGTGCATTTTTTCAGAGACCCATAGGATTATTGTCGGAGCTACAGAGTTTGTGCTTTGTTCAGTACTCTCGGCAGGAGGCGTGCCATTTCTGCACCGAGGGATTCAGCCATATGGGGTAAAACCTGACGCAATGGATTCAATTCTTCGGATTTAGATCTTTAAAAGGAAACACAAACACCCAGTGTCACTACCAGAAATCAAGACACATATCAAGTGAAAGTAAAAAGAGGTATGGAGGCAACAAACCCACAGCAAACACCCACAAGATCCCATCAGCAGACTAAACAGAAAACAGCACACAACAATCTTTCGCCAAAGAACAGGTCACTGCAGGCTCAACCACCACATGCACAGAATAAAGCCTGCTTAGACTGCACAATGTGCATGCCAGACAGAAACACAAACTCCAGAGCACACCCTGCAGTCATGTCCATCATACATACACCAACGAAATGAAACATGGCCTCATGAACAAAGTCTACAGACCAAGCTATGGGGAACTCTCGAAGAACTTCAACTGACATGCAGCTTCATAGAGGCAACCCATCTCATGGTTTAGACAAGCATACGAAACAGAACGCAAAGAAGAAGAAGAAGAGACCTTTAAAGACTTGTAAATTCATGGGCACCTAAATGTATTTTTCAACATAAACTCAGGTAAAACTGTAAGACTGGTTACAACTGATATCATCGCACTTAGTGTTCCTATAAGAGTCTGAAGGTGAAGTATTCTCTTCATTGTACCATATTTCCCACATATGGATCAGTCCTTCTCTGCAGAAATGTCATATAACCTGCTGAGAGTATTGCACTTTGTTTCTGTCTTCATTTGTGGTCACACTATTACCAGATTGTTGCCCAATGTTGTATTTTTCTGTTTTTGTTTTTTGCGCTGCTCTAGTGACCTGGGTGATAGTTAACAAGTTCTCCAGTCTCTTTTACTTCTTTTTCTTTGAATGCTCCATATCAACCACTTGTGAAACCACTCTTTGTGATTTGTATGTGATCTGAGCCTAAGAGTGATTGTACGTTGTGCCAGTTATGCACCTACAAGTAGGCCAGCACATCCGATTTTTGTGACGCTTTTTATTTTCTAGGATAGCTTCCCTAGGCCCCTACCTCAGTCGCCTTTTATGACATGCCTTGTAGGTTGCAGTGTTACTATTCTTTGCTCCCTTGCAAGCCCGGCAACACATGGGCATCCCACCTCTTCAACTTCATGTTCAAGGTTTCATTGATGTCTTATTGGCACCGTATTCTTGGCTATCCCCTCCTCATCTTTCAGGCCCTTCAGTACTGCTCTCTCAAAACCACTGCGACTTTCAATGAACATGATGTTTATGATAGTATCCAGAGCATCATGTTGTTTATGGACCAATGTTCCAATAGAAAGAAAACTGCATGGACCTCCGACCTACAAAATACAGTCAAGTTTACACAAGAGACAGCCCATCTGCCCAGCGTGTTCGTAGCGCGTTGGATTACGGGTGACAAGTCCTCTGTGAGTGCGGTTCAACTCCGCGGACTGGCAGAAAAGCCACAGATTCCCCAGATTTACGGTGTTCATGGCAGCAAACCGAAGGGTTACGATGTCCATGATACCGAGCCAAGACTTTCAGTTCAAGTGCTTCTGGATCACACACACACACAGAGACAACATTGAATATATAGACAGTATTTCAAGCGAACGAAAGGAAGGAAGGAACCAAAGTTCCTCAATGTTCAGATCTCATAGGATGTCTATATTTTTATTCTTCACTTCTCTGATTATGGCATTCCACAAATTTGTCTATAGCACTTTGTTTCAAAAGATTCGATGTTGTTTTTGTAATGCTTGTGTTATGGTTCATGATTCCCATCAATATGTTTATTGTCTTTCCCCAGGTGGAATATGAACTTGGTTGTCCACTCTTGCCGCTAAGTGTAGGGATGGGAGCTTTAATTTGCGTTCTAGGGCCAGAAGAGTCGCCCTTGTTGTGTTATATCCGTGTTTATGTAGTGTGGTCTTGATATTGTCTATCCATCTTTTCTTGGTCTTCCCTTCGCTCTAGTACCTGATCTCTTTTATTGTATGCTGTTAGTGGTGGTTGGTTGTATCCTATAAGTTAACACATAAAAAACACATGTTCTCAAAGGTTTTGCTTTTGTTTCTTTGCTTGTTAAAATACTAGGTACAACTAACAAAATTTAATATAATCAAGATAATAGGTAAAACTTCCATACCTGCTCCAAGATCAAATGGTCCAAAGAACTCAACTGCACCTTCATTATTTGTTAAGGATACAACATAATCCCTGTTGTAGAATCCAACCTTTCTGAGATATTCCTTGTCTTTGATCAGATCAGTGATCGGGAAAGGAAACAAGTCCAAATCAATTGTAGTGAATTTGTTAGTAAGACGACCCTCAACAGGAAGTATAAATTTGTCTGCAGGTAACTCTCGGAGACATCTGACAGTGTGATCAATACTTCTATTTACATCCAACACGGTCAGTCAACAGATCTAGAAGTTCATCAGATGAGCCAGGAGTTGATGGAGAGCTAAACATGGCACCACTCATCAACAGAGCCTGGAATTATACCACAAATCCACACAAAGATTACACACAAAACTAAACACAATTGTACAAACTAAAAAATGTCTGGAGTATTTTTGCAGATTCACCAGAACTGAGATGCATTACAGTTTTCTAAACTTACGCACTGAGTAACAGTCAATCTTAGAAAATAGTTGCAATATTAACCCTTTGAACCTTGGCCACCTTTACCTTAAAACCCCCTTCTCCTGAGCAAAAACAGCACATATGAGATATTAAAAACACGATAGTTTAGCAAAATTAAGCGCTAAATATTTGTTATTGACTTATCCCCTCACCTCCATTATTCCTGCTTATTATACAGGGTGTTCAAGATTAAAGCAGCCCCATTGACAAATCGAAAGTTGCCAGATAATCTATCGCGTTATGTTTATGTACTATTTAAACCGGTTCTGACTAGCTCGTTTACGTCACATTTGTTCATCGCCCCTTCCGCACTACAATTACATACCGTCACATAACCTTGACCTATACTACGTCATAACTGAACCTTCTCATTTTCATAAATATATGCCAGATTGACTCCATTCACAGGCTGCTATTATCTTGAACACCCTGTATATTTGCAGAATATTAAACGATTTGAAATTTACTTGATATATATTACATGGGTCGCCTGAGTGGTTACCGGGACCCAAATTTGGGGTGTAAAGAATAAACCACTGTTACCTGCCATGCATGTGATAAGAGGTGACTAAGGAGGTTTAGCTGAAATCAAATGCACATGTCCTAAACATGTAGAAGTCTATGCATTTAGGGCCTACCAAACTAATGTGCAACGTATACACGTTTCTGCAAAGATCAATATCATAAAGAGTGATTAAAATTGGTCGTAAAGAACGAAAGCAAAGAAGATGAAGAAGATCACCTAAAATCGGTAGCAGCAAAGGTGAATCTTTGTTGAGCTGGACCTGAAGAAGACTAGGGACTTTGTCCTGACAATAAGCTTGATGATCTAGCAGGACCAATGAGCTGATCACAGAAAAAAAAACTCAACTAAATAAGTGATGTAGTATATTTTTAAAGCTGAACGTCTGACTTCATTGCAAAGGGATTTGACCCCATATGGCCTGGCCCCTCTCCGCAGAAATAGCATGCCACCTGCCAAGAGTGTTGCACAAAATATGAACTCCGTTGCTTCAGCAACAATCCTATGGGTCTCTGAAAAAAATGTATTTGTGAACAGAAAGGTGCGGTCTGGATTCGAACTCCCAACCTTTGGATTACAAGGCAAGGGCTTAACCACTTAGCCACAGTACCACCCCCACCTCATCCCATGAAGCATGTGTTGGTAGTTTTGCAGAAACAGTGCCTTGATGACATTCTAAATAAATCTAGATTGTTCATAACAAAATGAGAAAGTAACCAGTTGTAAACATACCTTGGGATGCAAAGGGTTCAAGAAAGAGAGGTCGACCTAAGGAGACCATGAAACAAACTTTGCTGAGAGAGGCAAGAAATATCGGTCTCAGTTCCATGGATGAGATTGAGCGAGTTGCCCAGGATAGAGCGGTATGGAGAAATTACTTGCAGGCCCTATGTAACATATAACGGTACGAGAGGAATTATTATTATTATTTAAACATACCTTAGTAAACAATCCCATGCCATGTGGAATGATACTCAATGCAGATATACTTTCACTTCCCATGGAATTCCCACCAACAGTAATGTCTTCTGGGTCTCCTCCAAATGATTTAATGTTGTCTTTGACCCACTGTAAAGCCATTAGTTGATCCCACATGCCCTGGTTACCAGGTAGCTCAGATGTGTTGCCTTTCACAAATCCCAGCCAGGACAGTCTGTAGTTGAAGGTGACAACTAATACATCTCCCTGTTGAACATATGAACACAGAGACAGTAAGACAATTAATACATCTCCCTGTTGAACATATGAACACAGAGACAGTAAGACAATTAATACATCTCCCTGTTGAACATATGAACACAGAATGCTGTGAGACAAGTAAGACAATTAATACATCTCCCTGTTGAACATATGAACACAGAGACAGTAAGACAACTAATACATCTCCCTGTCGAACATATGAACAAACTGACAATAACACAATTATAGCATTTACAAGTCTTCATCTTCTTCTGCATTCAGTTTCTTCCACTTAGAAGTCTTTTTCTTACTTTCCTCTTTTCTCTAATCATGTTTTTGCCTCATAGCGTCAGGATAAGAAGAGACTTTTAATCCTGGCTTTTGTGTGAACTTCATAAACAGTGCATTTCGTCGCCTCTGTTATCTCTGCATCCACCTTTTGCATTGTATACACTGTATTAGAGTAACATTCAGTTATCAGTTATTTGAGGACTATCATCATAGCACTCTGGACATGTCCATAGGTGCTTCGATCTCCGCCTCAGCAAATCCAGCAGCGTCCAGTGACCCAACACGTCAGTTTGATGTTGATTAACTATTTCCACGCTTTAAGCCGCACACTGCACCACGGCGGAAATCCGTTGCACGCTTTAAGCCGCACACTGCGCCATAGAGTTGCTTCCTTATAAGAAGTCTTTCTAGTTTTACTTCTACTATTTTACTTCTACTACTTTTCAACCTTGTTATTCTATTGGGTTGTCCAGTTTTTTCAATTTAATATTTAATAATACATATATGTTTATTTATTGACGAGTAGTTGGGATCGTAATTTAAAATGTTTTTTTTTTTTACTTCCTTGAATTAACTGCTTAAAAATTGAGGAAATAAATGGGCGTGGAAAGAGTTAATCAATCTCTTTGCATATTTAGTATGTTGTTCTTTTCGGGCAGCACCAATATTGACACTCTCTCAATCTGGTCTGCGAGTGGGATTCACAGCCTGAAACTCCTCTGTTCGGAAAGACTCTCTCAATGCGTGAACAATGTCATTTCGATCCATAGCAGAGTAACATTGCTCTTTGAAGCACACTGTCTGCTGGTAATCTGCTTATGTGGTTGAGCCATTTATTTGTTGTTTCTTGATGAAGTTCAGTACCGATGTTTGCTACCGACTTTTTACCTGATGTCTTCTATTTCAAACCAATCTCTTCTTGTATGACAACACTGTGACAAAAGTGACAAGAATGCTATACTTATATAACCTGTTCTAAAAAGAAGACACAAGTCATACCACAGCAACAAGATTCCGGTCATGTATTCTCGATGACGAATCCCATGAAGTAATCCTCCACTCATGACATAAAAACATAAAACTTTCTTTAGGATAGGTTCAACTTCAGTGTCCTGATATAGAGACACAAAAATTAAATATATGAATTCACATGTGAAGAAATATATAAAATATTCACTTAAAAAAAAACACCTACAAAATTTGTTAACAAAATGTGTAGCTGCTGCAAAAACAGCTTTTATGAAAATGAAAAACATACTGTTGGGAAATTCACTATCAACAACACTGTGGAAAAGAGTACTATATTACATCAAAACTTATTTATGGCATAAAAATGTGGACAATAAACAAACAATCAATAAGATCGATAAAAGCAGCAGAGATTTAGTTTTACAAAAGAATGCTGAAAACCCATAATGGGAAAAAAAAAAATAATGAAGTTTAAAAGAGGATTGCACACAAAGAAACCTTATCAAAAGAACAGGATTTAGGCAATCAATGTTCTTTGAGCACATAATGCGAAGAAGAGGTGTGGAATACTTGGTGAAATATTCACAAAATAGATGAGACTGCAGTAAAACTATTTGATTGGCAAAACACGTAATCACAAATAGTTTTACTGCAGTCTCATCTATTTTGTGAATATTTGACATTTCTCTGCAACTCTTCGTTGTGATGTATTAGGTAAGTTTTCGTAGTTATATGTGTGGTGTATGTAATTTCCCGTCACTATTGTTTTAGTATATTTCGTTATTCGTTTTTATTCCCAGATTTTCATTAGAACGTTTGTATTTGGTCGTCCATTTGTTTTTTTAAATTTATCACTCCTGTTGTTCGCTTGCTTGATAAAGGCCTTGTTGGTCGAAACGTTGCTGTATTTTGTCATTGTTTTTGTAAAACTACAGTACTTTGTGATTACGTGTTTTGCCAATCAAATAGTTTTACTACAGTCTCATCTATTTTGTGAATATTTCGACATTTCTGTGCAACTCTTCGTTGTGACGTATTAGGTAAGTTTTCGTAGTTATATGTGTGGTGTATGTAATTTCCCGTCACTATTGTTTTAGTATATTTCATTATTCATTTTTATTCCCAGATTTTCATTAGAAACGTTTCTATTTGGTCGAATATTTGGTGACAACAGGTAAATATAAGGAAGGAGTGATCATGCAAGTCAGAGGGAGAAGATGTTGGATGGTCTGACACCGTTGTTCGACAAATGATTGACATCAGAATTGATAAACTGCACCAGGGAGAGAGTTGTGGAGAGGCATGATCATCTGAAACAAAATGACCAACATAAGAATTGTTTCTAATATTTTCTTATTTTTTTGTTGTCACACTGCTACCGGGTTGTTGCCCAGTGTCATGGTTTTCTGTTTTGTCTTGCGCTGTTCTGGTGACTTGAGTGATTGTTATTTTGGCTCTTTGACAGGATTCTGATATACCATCTAACCACTTTTTTTGTAGTTGTCCTCTCACCTTCTTTCCTGATGTTCTGTTGTAAAAGACTGTATACTGTGGAATTTGGATGCATTCTTATTAAGTGGCCAAATCACTTCATTCTTTATTTCTCAATGTAATTCAAGCAAGGTTCTGTGCCAACTGTCTTTCTTATGCTGATGTTGGTGACTGTCTTTTCTGGTGTTGTTGGTAATCTTTTGCAGCCACAGCATTTCACATGTAGTTATTTTTGTGACTGTGCTTTGTTCATTGTCCATGTCTGGCTCTGATAACACAAAGTAGGTATGAAAATGCTGTAGATCATCTGT
Organism: Arion vulgaris; assembly: GCA_020796225.1. Lineage (NCBI taxonomy): Eukaryota > Metazoa > Mollusca > Gastropoda > Stylommatophora > Arionidae > Arion > Arion vulgaris. The sequence goes on along the minus strand of CM036762.1, from coordinate 52,709,570 downwards.
TGTTTAGCTATCAGTGAGATTTTTGGGTGCCTTAACAATGGGGCTAGCTGGTAGGTTACAGCATTTGCTTTTTACTCTAGCCATGTTTATAATATAAGAAATATTGAAGTTATCTAACCTGATCTGGAACATAAACATTCAAGTATAAACAATCCTCTTGAGATGGACTTCCCAGGTCAATACCAGATGGTTGTATGCAGGTAGGTGCAATGTGTGTAGCATCAAAAACATGCTGTGTGAGACAGAAAAATAATATTAAATATTATCAGTATTATAATCTTGACACGAACTAGATTGTAGTAACAACTTTGTATGGTTTTGACTCGAGTTATAGCATCTCTTGGAATGCCGCTTTCATCACAGCCGCCTTAAAAACATGTCTCTAGCAAGTTCTCCAGCGTCATGTTCAATGTCTCGTACTTCGGGAACAATGCCTTTCATTACCATTCTCTTCAAACTCCTGTGACGTTTAACGTGGCCAAGTGTTGTGCTTAATATGTTTTTAAAATTTCAACTAAAGGTATGTGTACATACTCAGTGACCTATGTCACAAGTACCTACCCCATTTCCAGATGTTGTAAACACTCTCTACGCTAGCACACCACAACTCAGACAGATCAGTAAATTCACTGCCATTGCCTCAAGTCGAAGAGCAAATGCTCAGATGACTGCTAGATCGGAAAATTAAAGTAAGTGTACATAAGTTTTACCAAAAAAATATAATCAACGTACTTCCATTTTTGGATATGGTTTGGGGTTTTTGCAAAACGTAGTCTGCCTACTGGTGGCAACGCTAAGGTATTGCCAATATGCTGTGTAAATATGTCCTTGAAGTGACAGAAGTGCAGTTCCTTTAAATGTTCCTGCTGGAGATATTACTTCAAGGAATTTGTCGTCTGAACTGTAGACAATATAAATACACATCGAGATGTACAGTACACGAGCAATTAACAACACTGACATCCCCATTTTATTGAATGCGAACTAAACTTGTCGTGAATGAATGGAGAACACAAAATTATCAGTCTCTGTATTGCATGAAGAGCTTTCCAAATATATTCGACAACATCCAACGATGCAATGTTGAAAAGTAGTTCAACTTTTACAGCACTAACATAAATGAAACGATGCACATTTTGTTTGGTGCTTGTTTTCTATGTCGAACTTGCTAACGATAATTGACCTACTACGCTACGTCTGCAAATCAAGTCAACAAAGCTGGAACCACTCTGTTATTGTTTTCAAATTATGATCAAATGATTATCGCCCTTCCTATGTGAGCTATAAGACAAAGACTAGCAAGAAAATGTATCAAATTTATAAGAAAGCGCCGCTGGAACTACATCGGCCACACATTAGAATGGATGAGAGAAGACTCTTACCAATCCTCATATGGACACCAGAGGGAAAAGAAAGCGAGGAAGACCAAGAGAGACTCTGCGTAGAACCATCACCAGAGAAGGCTAACGATGGGCCTAGTAAACATTAAAGACCTAAAACAGATAGCAACGAACCGCGAGACATGGAGAACTATGACCTCTGCCCTATGCGCCGCCCACAGGCCCAAGAGGAAAGACTAACTATGTGAGCTATACCTATTTTTATAGCAGCGATTGTACGTTGTACGTTGTAAAGCGACTGATGATACAACTATTAGCCAGGTGCAAGAACTATTTAATAAAGTATGGGAAGAAGAAACTGTCCCAGATCAATGGAAGAAGGGAATAATTGTTAAGATCCCCAAAAAGGTGATCTCAAAGATTGCAACAACTGGAGAGGGATCACCCTATTATCAGTAATGACCAAGATTTTCTGCAAAATCATTCTTAATAGAATCAAAGGAGCAGTGGACACAACCCTGAGAGAAGAACAAGCTGGTTTTAGACCTGGGAGAAGCTGCTTAGACCAAATAATTACCCTACGACTAATTTTGGAGGAACATATTGAGAAGCAACAACCACTCATACTAAATTTCATCTATTTTAAAAAAGCCTTTGATAGTCTACACATTATCTCTCTGTGGAATATTCTGAGATGCTATGGAATACCAGACAAAATAATAAACATTATAAAGAGCCTCTATGATGGTTCACAGTGTGCAGTTCGCACTGATGGTGGACCAGTGACTGGTTTATGGTTGAAACCGGAGTAAAGCAAGGCTGTATTCTATCTCCGCTATTGTTTGAAGTGACCATTGACTGGGTGATGCGAAAATGTTGCAGAGGCGAAACTGGCATCGATTGGGTAGAAAATAGTCAACTAGAAGATTTGGATTTTGCAGATGATATTGCCTTGTTAAGTAGAAACAACCAAGATATGCAAAGAAAAACAGACAACTTGTCATCTTTAGCATCAAAAGTTGGATTGCAGATAAGCTATGAAAAACAAATATAATGAAGACACCTATGGCAAGTTATGCAGGTATCACCCTGGAATCTAAAATGATAAAAATAACAGAGCAGTTCACCTATTTAGGTAGCAATTTTTATTGCACGGGAAATGTTAAAAAGAAATTATGATACGAATTGGCAAAGCAACATCAGCTTTTAAAAGTCTAAATAAAATATGGAACTGCAAGTTATATAGTACTAAAACTAAATTACGAATTTTCAATTCAAATGTTGTATCAATCATAACATATGCTAGCAAGAGTTGGAAAATGACTAAAGATATAGAAAGCAAGTTGAATGCATTTGAAAATAGATGTCTGCGAAAATAATGAATATAAAATGGAACGAATTCAGGAGAAGTGATGAAATCAGAGAAATGTCTGGTCAACCACTATTGACAACTATTATAAGAAAGAGAAGATGGAGATATGTTGGGCACACCTTGAGGAGAAATGATCAAAGAATATCAAAGCAGGCATTGAAGTGGGATGCAAAGGGCTCAAGAAAGAGAGGACGACTTAAGGAGACCCTGAAACGAACTTTGCTGAGAGAGGCAAGAAATATCGGTCTCAGTTCCATGGATGAGATTGAGCGAGTTACCCAGTATAGAGCGGTATGGAGAAATTACTTGCAGGCCCTATGTAACGTATAACGGTACGAGAGGAATTATTATTATTATTATTATTGTACGTTGTGCCTGTTAGTGCCTGTAGACCGGCACATCCGATTTCTGCTATGCTTTTTATTTACTAGGGCCCTACTTGTAGGTCGCAGTGGTACTATTCTTTGCCTCCCTTATGGGCCCCGGCATTACACGAGCGGTTGCCCTTCAATTATTAGACCAATTCCAATTCCACAACAAATTCACAAGTCGGCGTGGAATTCTTTCTGACCGTAACGGTTGTCAGATGTGATCCAGTCTCAATTGGGTACATGAAAAAACAACGGGAAGTAAAAGTACCAGTACGATGTTGATTGATGAGCCTACTCTGAACCTATCCTATGCTGTTCTTTCCTGCAGTACGATGTTGATTGATGAGCCTACTCTGAGCCTAGCCTGTGCTGTTCTTTCCTGACTACTCAATCTTCAATCAAAGCTCCAATTCAATCTATCAATTGAGTTGGATTGGTTTAAATGAAAACTCTTTGCAGATGAGAAAATATATAAAGGTTTAAGAGAATCATGGCAATGTGGAATTGATCGAAACCATGCTCTAAGAAACGTAGCACTAATCTTCTTCTTCTTTCGTTCGTTCTTTAGACCAATTTTACACTCTTTTTTGTGATATGTTTGATCTTTGCCAGAACTGTATACCTTCTACATTGGTTTGGTAGGCCCCTTTTTTTTCGCCTTTCAACTCAGACGAATTCCATCTCCGAAACTGATTTTGCGTGAAAATCTGTTTTTCAATTTCTTACAATGGCAGCAGGTGCAATTGTAAAGTACTACACTGGCAGCCGTGGCTCAATGTACTCGTAATTAGTATTCCCTCGCCAACGGCAGATTTTCTCCGACTTCAGAGTCTCGTTATCGTCTGAGTAAGACCAGGACTCGAACAAATGCCGGACAGTAGGTTCGAACCCGAGCTATGAAGCGTCTCACAGCTAGAGGCCGAGCACTATCAACTATCAGGCAGTCCCCGGTAGGCCTAAATGCATAGACTTCTACACGTTTAGGACACGTGCATCCGATTTCAGCCAAACCTACTTAGGCGCATCTTACGACATGCGTGGCAGGTAACAGTGGTTCTATTCTTTACACCCCAAATTTGGGCCCCGGTAACCACTCGGGCGGTTAGCACTAATTAGTATGATGTCAATATAAATAGACTAAACAGAAAAGAGCAGACCACAGTCTTCAGACAGAACGGTACAGTGTGGTCTCAGAGCATACCTCCATAGAATAGGTCTCAGGGACTCGGCTGCTTGAACACGTGGAGCACAAAAGCAGTCCCCAGAGCCCATCCTGCAGACTGCCCTAGCCTAAGCAGTGTGAGAATGGAAATCTGGCCAACAGAAACAACTCTACAAAACAAACTATAGGAGACCGGGAAGACTTGAAGAGCACCTTCCTGTTTATGACACATACCAGAGTAGTCTCCTAACAGAAGTTGATCGCAGAAGAAGAGCTACACTATTGCAGCTCTCATTACAGACCCATCTCATTATTGATTGATTGATTGATTGATAGGACCATCATCATTACACTTCGGTAAATAACTATGTGTGCTCTGATCTCTTTCTTAAAAAGGAAGATCGCAGCTGCAGTGCACGAACTCCGTAGCACTAGTGAGAGTCTCCGACGTAATTTTGAAAATGGTGAAGATATATTTGTAGAAATTTTTTATTTGCAATCTTTTCTAATGTATTTTGCCCGGTCAGTGACTTTCCAGTCTGCTCTTCTCGATTTTGAACTGCCAAGAGTTCTTTTACGTTCTCATATTGAACACGGTACCTACGCTTTATCGTCCGTCTCCGATAAGACTAGGAACTCGATCTCACATATACTGAAATCAGGGATCTCTGGAAAAATATCAAGGTGGCTCCACGAGGGTCCGAACCAGGTGCCTTTGGCAACTGAGAGACGAGATACCTAACCTCTACGCTACATAGATCCCCAAAATAAAGATTGGGGGATGATTCATCAAACTGAAACCAAAAAGTACACATTTCTGCTCATGACTGAGTTGAAGTGTGTACACTTACACACTTAGTGATTATAACAACAACAGTAATATGTTGTGTGTTGTAGCGGTAGTTATATTAGTGTGTTGTCGTTGCCCTTAGTGGTTACCGGGGCCAAATTTGGGGTGTAAAGAATAGAACCACTGTTACCTGTCACGCATGTTATAAGAGGCGAGTAAGGAGGTTTGGCTGAAAACGGTTGCATGTGTCCTAAACGTGTAGAAGTCTATGCATTTAGGGGCCTACCCGCCCGAGTGGTTACCGGGCCCAAATTTGGGGTGTAAAGAATAGAACCACTGTTACCTGTCACGCATGTTATAAGAGGCGACTAAGGAGGTTTGGCTGAAATCGGATGCATGTGTCCTAAACGTGTAGAAGTCTTATGCGTTTAGGGCCTACCAAACCAATGTGCAACGTATACACGTTCTTGGCAAAGATCAAACATATCACAAAGAGTGATATAAATTGGTCGTAAAGAACGAACGCAAAGAAGAAGAAGAATGTGTTGTAGCGATAGTTATATTAGTGTGTTGCAAGAAATACTGTGACAATATGGTCTCACAAAAACATCTGCTAAATTCTTTTACTTCTTCTTCTTATTTACGACTGATTTCGTATGCACATTCTAGTCTAAAACATGAGACAGGCTTCCTATATGAATCTGTCTGTCAGTTGGAGTTTCTCGTGAGTTCACCCTAGCTCTGTAAGTTATGCTCATAAAGTCATGTTTCACTAGGCTGGTGTATGTATGATGGACAGGGTTGCAGGACAGGGAGGCAGACAGACAGCAAGGCAAACACACAGATAGCTTTATAGGTAGATAGATACACATACAGTTAGATTAGTTATATAGATAGATAGGCAGACATATAGACATGCAGACAGAGAGAGAGAGAGAGAGAGGGAGAGAGAGAAAAAGAGAGAAAGAGAGAAAGATGGATGGACTGATAGACAGATAGACAGACAGATTGGTAGACATGCAGGCAGCCAGACAGGCAGACAAACGGATGGGCGGGTGGGCGGACTGGATGGATGGATGGATGAATGGGTGGATAGATAGATATATAGATAGATAGAGATAGATAGAAAGATAGAATGATAGACTGTGACTCGGACAGCGAGTGTGAGAACAAAGTTAGAATGTGACGGAATGTGATAGGAATGATCGCAAGTTGAAGTGTATCAGGATGTACAACACTGTGATATCTCAGAGAGCAGAGGCACTTTTTGTGTCACTCAGCTCCGTGTCCTACGTCCTGGCCCTCGTTAACAGACTACTCGTGATTTGACTTTGTTCCTCGGTGGTTCTCAGCTTGTGTAAGTTTAAGCAGAGGATTGTAGGGTTCTCAGCTTGTGAAAGTTTAGACAGAGGATTGTAGAATTGTTCTTTATACCTACTTGAAAGCACTTTATGTTTCATCCCCTCAATATCCTATGTTCTAGACCTGCTTAATATCCTTTTTCGTGGCTTTAAAGTTATCATACAGTGGTTCTCCTCCTTATGATGTCAATACCTTATAGTTGTGGGGATGCTTGAGTACTCCAATGATACAGTGGGCTAGGACGGCGTGAACGTAAGCTCCTGGCAGGGTCACCCAGTTCGGACGTCACTGAAAAAGGGTGGTCGTTGTGGAGCGTTGAAAGAAGAAGAAGAAGAAGAAGATATGACTGGTGTGGTGAAATGGGGAAAAAATCTAAAAAAATGAAAGAAATGAATCACAGTATGAACACAGAACAAAGAAAAGCAAAGAATATAGAAGAAGGATGTGTATTTGTGCTGTGATAAGCACCAGGGGCGTCAGATGCTAGAGACAGAGAGAGATATATAATAATAATAATTTCTCTCGTACCGTTATACGTTACATAGGGCATGCAAGTAATTTATCCATACCGCTGTATCCTGGGAAACTCGTTCAATCTCCTCCATGGAACTGAGACCAATATTTCTTGCCTCTCTCAGCAAAGTTCGTTTCAGGGTCTCCTTAAGTCGTCCTCTCTTTCTTGAGCCCTTTGCATCCCACTTCAATGCCTGCTTTGATATTCGTTGATCATTTCTCCTCAAGGTGTGTCCAACATATCTTCATCTTCTCTTTCTTATAACAGTTGTCACTAGTGGTTGACCATACATGTCTCTGATTTCATCACTTCTCCTGAATTCGTTCCATTTTAAATTCATTATTTTTCGCAGACATCTATTTTCAAATGCATTCAACTTGCTTTCTATATCTTTAGTCATTTTCCAACTCTCGCTAGCATATGTTAGGATTGATACAACATTTGAATTGAAAATTCGTAATTTAGTTTTAATACTATATAACTTGCAGTTCCATATTTTATTTAAACTTTTAAAAGCTGATGTTGCTTTGCCAATTCGTATCGTAATTTCTTTTTTAATATTCCCTGTGCAATCAAAATTGCTACCTAAATAGATGAACTGCTCTGTTATTTTATCATTTTAGATTCCAGTGTGATATCTGCGTTACTTGCCATAGGTGTCTTCATTATATTTGTTTTTCATAGCTTATCTGCAGTCCAACTTTTGATGCTAATGATGACAAGTTGTCTGTTTATCTTTACATATCTTGGTTGTTTCTACTTAACAAGGCAATATCATCTGCAAAATCCAAATCTTCTAGTTGACTATCATAGAGAGAGATATGATTGTTCTCAATTTGTATAAATTTTTCTCTCTCTAGAATGTGACTTCCTTGTTCATATTGAACATAAAATAAGACGAATTCAGGAAAAGTGATGAAAACATAGAAATGCCTGGTCAGCCAATAGTAACAACTATTATATGAGGGAGAAGATGTAGATATGTTGGGCAGACATTAAGAATAAATGATCAAAGAATATCACTGAAGTGGGAGGCAAAGGGTTCAAAAAAGAGAGAACGACCCAGGGAAACCCTTAAACGAACTTTACTAAGAGAGGCAAGAAATATCGCACTCATTTCCATGGAAGATATTGAGCGAGTTGCCCAGGACTGAGCGGTATGGAGAAATTACTTGCAGACCCTATATAACATTTAATGGTACAAGAGGACTATATGTATGTATGTGTGTGTGTGTGTGTGTGTGTGTGACGTCCTTGGCGCTTACGAAAGTAACAAAAGCACACCATTCTTCACTGTCCTTGACCATCCTCTGTAATGCATTCCAACAATGTATCTATTTCTTCTTCTTCTTCTTTTTCTTCTTCTTTCCGTTCGTTCTTTACGACCAATTTTTACCATCTTTGTGATAGGTTTGATCTTTGCGAGAACGTGTATACGTTGCACATTGGTTTGGTAGGCCCCTAAACACATAGACTCTATACGTTTAGACACGTGCATCGATTTAAGCCAAACCTCTTAGCCACCTCTTACGACATGCGTGGCAGGTAACAGTGGTTCTGTTCTTTACGACTCAAAATTGGGCCCCGGTAACCACTCGGGCGCTTTCTTTCAATTTCAGTTCTAGTGTTCTCCTTCATGTGGTTTTTGTCGTCTTCTATGTTTTCGTTTACCTTCCTGTGTCCATCTCAGTGCAGTTTTCGCTACAAAGTTAACCACCACACGTATGTACATGCAGAGATGTCAACTACTGTTGTTATTTCTGCTGACTCAGTAGCATTTCATTTCCTTGATGAATCTACTGCATAGTGTTATTGACATTGTATCATTATTTCTCTTCAAGATTAAAATCTCAATTACTTCAAGAGTTTCAGGATATGAGCAAGACAATGTGTAAGGGAGGTAACAATTTGATTTAAATATTGCATTACTGCTCTTGAATTTTCTGTATTAATGAAATGAGTCACAAGCCGCCTGAGTGGTTACCGGGGCCCAAATTTGAGGTGTAAAAATAGAACCACTGTTACCTGCCACGCATGTCGTAAGAGGCGGCTAAGAGGTTTGCTGAAATCGGATGCACGTGTCCTAAACTTGTAGAAGTCTATGCGTTTAGGGGCCTACCAAACCAATGTGCAACGTATACATGTTCTTGGCAAAGAACAAACATATCACAAAGAGTGATTAAAATTGATCGTAAAGAACAAAGGCAAAGAAGAAGAAGTCACAAGTGATATTAGATTCCAAAATTTGACACATTTGAAAATGAGAAATTTTAGTGCATGCATTTATTGCTTACTTTTATTTAGTGTTTAGTTTAGTTTACTTCTTCTTCTTCGAACGCTCATATCGCCACTTGTCAACCACTTTATGTGATTTGTATGTGATCTGAGCATAAGAGCGATTGTACGTTGTGCCAGTATGCGCCCACAAGTAGGCCAGCACATCCGATTTCTCGCTGCTTTTTATTTACTAGGGTAGCATCCCTAGGTCCTACATCAGTCGCCTCTTACGACATGCCTTGTTGGTCGCTGTGGTACTATTCTTTGCTTCCCTTGCAGGACTCCGGCACCACACAGGCGGATCTTTGTAATCTGATCTTTGTATTCTGATCAGTTCCATTCCATATTGTTTTTTCTCGTTGCTTAATTAATTGAGTTATTTCCCGTTGAACGTTCACAGAACATCTTCCTCGGCTATGTTTCGCTGATCCGTGTTTCTAGCCAGGTCACATCTCATGTTCCATGAGATGTAACTAAAATCCGGTTCCACACATTGTATGTGCCATGTGTGTTGACGTAGGTGATCATTGTTCTGTGAAACTTCCTGACGGTGCCACGTCATCTATGTAGGGCATTCTGACATATGCTGCAACGTGAGAACAGGCTCAGAAAAAGTCGAACACATTCTTGAAGTTTGCCAGCTCCACGAGGGGAAAAGATTACGTGGCTTTCCCTAACCTGTCAAAGGAAGACGCTATATGGATAGGAGAGGGCCTGAGACAGACTACCACGTTCATGTGAGAAATTAATGCCGTTATATCAGAAATGCCTGATAGTGACTAACACTGTTAATTTAGATATCAATATGTACACTAAGTGAGAAGAAACATATACGTATGTGGTTTTGAATATAAGTATTACAGAAGAGTCATCCGTATATTACGGACAGAGAAGAGAACATATAGATCTAAACAGAAAGATCTCAGAATCAAAGAAAACTAGTTAATCCTACAAATAAGATAGAGAAAATGGAAGTATTTTGGACATCAAGAGACACGAATGGCTGGAGAAAACCATCATAGAAGAAAGCATCCCGCAAAGAGGAGAAGAGGAAGACCACGGAGAAGATAAATTCTGGATGTAACTGATAGTTTGAGCATGACCGCTGCAGAGGCAGGACATCTAGCCTATGAGAGAGAGAAAATTCAAAGTACTGTTGGGGTGGCAAAGTTCTGCTCAGGACAAGCTATTTAATGATGATGATGATGATGATAAGAAACGCAGTTTAGTATACATGTTGCTAATGAAGGAGAAGACATAGACAACGGAAAGTCGTTGGTAACTGTTCACTTTACTTCTCTGTGAATCTTTATTGTTAACAAGTAGCTATCATTGCTATCAACACTTCTATAAAGAAGTAAATGAAGGAAGAGAAGAAGAAGCTATCGTTGCTATCAACACTTCTATAAAGAAGTAAATGAAGGAAGAGAAGAAGAAGCTATCGTTGCTATCAACACTTCTATAAAGAAGTAAATGAAGGAAGAGAAGAAGAAGCTATCGTTGCTATCAACACTTCTATAAAGAAGTAAATGAAGGAAGAGAAGAAGTAGCTATCGTTGCTATCAACACTTCTATAAAGAAGTAAATGAAGGAAGAGAAGAAGAAGCTATCGTTGCTATCAACACTTCTATAAAGAAGTAAATGAAGGAAGAGAAGAAGAAGCTATCGTTGCTATCAACACTTCTATAAAGAAGTAAATGAAGGAAGAGAAGAAGTAGCTATCGTTGCTATCAACACTTCTATAAAGAAGTAAATGAAGGAAGAGAAGAAGAAGCTATCGTTGCTATCAACACTTCTATAAAGAAGTAAATGAAGGAAGAGAAGAAGAAGCTATCGTTGCTATCAACACTTCTATAAAGAAGTAAATGAAGGAAGAGAAGAAGAAGCTATCGTTGCTATCAACACTTCTATAAAGAAGTAAATGAAGGAAGAGAAGAAGTAGCTATCGTTGCTATCAACACTTCTATAAAGAAGTAAATGAAGGAAGAGAAGAAGTAGCTATCGTTGCTATCAACACTTCTATAAAGAAGTAAATGAAGGAAGAGAAGAAGTAGCTATCGTTGCTATCAACACTTCTATAAAGAAGTAAATGAAGGAAGAGAAGAAGAAGCTATCGTTGCTATCAACACTTCTATAAAGAAGTAAATGAAGGAAGAGAAGAAGTAGCTATCGTTGCTATCAACACTTCTATAAAGAAGTAAATGAAGGAAGAGAAGAAGTAGCTATCGTTGCTATCAACACTTCTATAAAGAAGTAAATGAAGGAAGAGAAGAAGTAGCTATCGTTGCTATCAACACTTCTATAAAGAAGTAAATGAAGGAAGAGAAGAAGTAGCTATCGTTGCTATCAACACTTCTATGGAAAGTATTAATGATGAAGATGAAGAAAGAAAGCAGTTTAGTATAACATTCTATAAAGAAGAATGAAGGAAAGGTGGAAGAATTGTGAACTTATTGTTTAGCTATCAGTCAACACTTCTATAAAGAAGTAAATCAAGGAAGAGAAGAAGAAGCTATCGTTGCTATCAACACTTCTATAAAGAAGTAAATGAAGGAAGAGAAGAAGAAGCTATCGTTGCTATCAACACTTCTATAAAGAAGTAAATCAAGGAAGAGAAGAAGAAGCTATCGTTGCTATCAACACTTCTATAAAGAAGTAAATGAAGGAAGAGAAGAAGAAGCTATCGTTGCTATCAACACTTCTATAAAGAAGTAAATGAAGGAAGAGAAGAAGAAGCTATCGTTGCTATCAACACTTCTATAAAGAAGTAAATCAAGGAAGAGAAGAAGAAGCTATCATTGCTATCAACACTTCTATAAAGAAGTAAATGGAGGAACAGAAGAAGTAGCTATCGTTGAATCTAGAAACTGATTTCAGAGTAGACAAGGCAGTAATACTAATATACAAAATGAGAACGAGAGTGTGGGAATACAGACAAGCTGATCACACAAAAAACTCGTATATACAAGGCATGTGTCTCTGGCACCCTAATTTGTGATAGTGAAACATTGTCTACATATTGGGGTCAGGAGAATGTGCAGGAGACAATGATATCTTAGTGTTGTCATATGGGAGACATCAGTGGCGGCTTGTGGACATTTTCGTTAGTGAAAAAAGTTTCTGAAAAATCATGGTTTTTCGGTTAGTATTCACTATTATTCATTATTTTTCTGGGGTCGGGTCCCACTGGCCCATAATGACCAGCCGCCCCTTGGAGACACCATATTCCATCAATTGCTCAGTTAATCAGTCTACTAGGCAGAAAACTTTTGTTTCGGATGCGACTGTCCTACACTAGTAGGGACTTAATGGGGGCGCAACGTTCTCATTGTTCTTAGCAATCACAAACTTCAAACTTGTCAATACTAAGTCTGACGACCTCACTCCATCCAAACTTCCAACTGTCAATACTAAGTCCTGCGACCTCACTCCATCACAAACTTCCAACTAGTCAATACTAAGTCCTTGCACGACCTCACTCCACCACCCATCATCACCATAATATAACTATGCAATCGTCAGTTTTCACAAATATAATTTCTGGAGAAAATTAAAACCTCAAAGCTCGAAAAAATCTAAACTATATCCTTCTTCGTTTTAACTCTATGTAATTAAGTTCTAGTTTAATGACATTCTTTCATGTCATTTTACAGCCATGTGTTTCAAGATTTTACATATTTGTTTAGATAGACATACAGACAGACAGACAAACAGAAAGACAGAGGGCTGAATATGTGAAAGGATGGATGGATGGGTAGACAGACCGACGGACAGATAGACATACAGATAGATAGGCAGACAGGCAGGCAGACAGACAGACAGACAGACATGGGGATGGATAGATGAAAGTATTAAAGGATGGATAGACAGATCGACGGACAGACAAACAGACAGACAAAGAGATAGATAGGCATGCAGGCAGACAAACAGACTGACATAAGGATAGATGGATGGATAGGTGGATATATGGATAGATGGATAGATGAATGGATAGATGGATGGATAGACGGACAGATCGACAGACGGACAGGTCGACAGACGGATAGACGGATAGACGGATAGACGGATAGACGGATAGATAGACGGATAGACGGATAGATGGATAGATGGATAGATGGATAGATGGATAGATGGATAGATGGATAGATGGATAGATGGATAGATGGATAGATGGATAGATGGATAGATAGATAGATAGATAGATAGATAGATAGATAGATAGATAGATAGATATAGATAGATAGATAGATAGATAGATAGATAGATAGATAGATAGATAGATAGATAGATAGATAGATAGATAGATAGATAGATAGATAGATAGATAGATAGATAGATAGATAGATAGATAGATAGATAGTAGATAGATAGATAGATAGATTAGATTGCAATGTGACGGAGCGCACCACCCAACCAGGTTAACCCTACCATAACTGAACTTGAACTTGACCTAGTATTTAAAAGCTGCACAGGGAAAAGAGCAGATCCGGAGTGCAGTTGATGCGATAAAGCAAGGCTAGAGAGTCACAAGCTGCCTTGCGGTTTATGTATTTATTCCTCGTCAGACATTTTCTCACCCCCGCAAACTTTATGTAGCATGTGACCCGCTTAGTGCATATATGTAATTGGATCAAGGAGTCTATTGGTATACAAAGACAGGAGGTATTCATAGACTTGTGCTAATTCCTTCACGAGTAAAAATACAAGGGTGATATGTATATATATATATATATATATATATATATATATATATATATATACATATATATGGTGGCTCGTCATTAAGGGCCAGTGGGGCCAGGCCCCATCAAAATAATGTGTAACGTGCATTTATTATGTAATAAATTAAAATATAACCTAGTCCAGAACCATGATTTTTCCGAAAATGTGTGTCTGGCCCACCAACAAAAAGGATCACGAGCCGCCACTGATATATATATATATATATGGTGATAGCTGGAGCTAAGTGTATGCATATTCCCAGTGGCAACATATTGGTGTGAAGCATGGACATTTAATAAAGCAGTGGAAAAACATATATATGCTTTTGAATATAAGTGTTACAGAAGAGTCCTTCGTATATCTTGGACAGAGAAGAGAACAAATAGATCTATCCAGAAAGAACTCAAAATCAAAGAAAACTGTCTGATGCTACAAATAAGAAAGAGAAAATTGAGATATTTTGGACATATAAAAAGCAATGATGGGCTGGAGAAGACCATCATGGAAGTAGGTATACCGGCAAAGAGAAGAAGAGGAAGACCACGGAGAAGATGGATTCAGGATGTAACTGATAGTTTGAACATGACGGCTGCAGAGACAAGACGTCTGTCCTATGAGAGAGAGAAATTCCGGAGGACTGTTGGGATGACAAAGTTCTGCTCAGGACAAGCTTTTAATGATGATAATGACAGCTGGATTGAAAGTTGAACATGTATGTAGACAGACAGACTAGCACGTTTAAGTGGGCGGCGACTGGATATAAAGGGAACCAACTCTTGTATTATATATTTCTTCATTTCTTCAATTCTGTTTTGCTTCACAGCGTCAGGATAAGAAGAGATTTCTAGAACGAGCCCTTGTGTGCGCTTCATAAGTAGTGTCTTTCGTAGCCAGTGTTATCTCTAAGTCCACCTTTGCGTGGTCGGCCTTTTGCTTTGTATTCATTGTATCTGAGCAACATTGCTCTTTGATGCGCAGTCTGATGGTAATCTGCTTTTTTCCGATCCAGAAGCGCTTAAGCTTTCAGCTCTTTGACTCGGTGCCATGGACATCGTAACCCTTCGGTTCAGTGCCACGAACACCGTAAATCTGGAGAACCGGTGGCTTGTTTGCCAGCCCGCGGAATTGAACCCGCACTCACAGAGGGATCATCATCCGTCGTCCAACGCGCTACGAACATGCTGGACAGGCGGGCTGGTAATCTGCTTATGTAGTCGAACCAATTAATTTGTTGTTTCTTGATGAAATTAAATACTGATGTTGTACCCACTTTTTTCCTGATGGCTTCATTTCTCAACCGGTCTCTTCTAGTTACACCCAGCATTCTGCGTAGACACTTCATCTTTGTTGTGACTAGTTTTCTTCTATCATTTGTTGTCAGTGACCAGGTTTGGTACTGATAGAATAATGTGGGGAGAAAGATTGTGTTGAACATTGCTCTTTTGTGTTCATGGTAACGTGTTTGCATTTTAATATTGCGCCATTTGTTCTATCATTTGATTTGCTTTGTTACATCTGTGTTGGATTTCATTAGCTATTCTACTGTTTGCAGAAAAATGCTCCCAGGCATGTAAAGCCTGACTGCTGTATTACTAGCAATAGTTAAGTCTTATTTTTCAATGTTTGTTAGCCTACGCACTCTGATATAACCACAAAAAAAATGTTATTCCTTAGGTTGAGAGGGCGTGTCTCGGCCTAAAGAGAATTTAATCCACGATAAATGTTTCTATCTATCTGCCTATCTGTTGTCTGATAGTCTATCTGCTCATACTTGTCTGTTTACATGACTGTCACTCTGTCATTCTATCTCTACTTGCATTTCTACTAATCTATAAACCTGTCTATCCGTCGGTCTTTCTGCCTTAGTAACATTAATAACACAAGTCGATCAAACAAAGTGCGTTGTACGGAAATGTACAAATCTGAGATGGTCAGACCAGATCTGGAGGCAACCGCGGGTAGGCTGCAGTGATACTAAGTAAATTTGGAGTTAACGTGAATGAAGGACAAAGACACGTGTGTAAAGTATCACATAAGTAATTTCGTGTGATTTTCGTTGGCACAGGAACGGAGCAATTATGGGGTGACCCGTTGCTGTGAAGTTGGAACCGTACATATGAACTATGAACATAAGTAAGCAAAAATAAAAGGCCTACACTCTCTAAAGAGGATTTAACCCACAAGATCGCCCGAGTGGTTACCGGGGCCCAAATTTGGGGTGTAAAGAATAGAACCACTGTTACCTGCCATGCATGTCGTAAGAGGCGACTAAGGAGGTTTGACTAAAGTCGGATGCACGTGTCCTAAACGTGTAGAAGTCTATGCGTTTAGGGGCCTACCAAACCAATGTGCAACGTATACACGTTCTTGGCAAAGATCAAACATATCACAAAGAGTGATTAAAATTGGTCGTAAAGAACGAACGCAAAGAAGAAGAAGAAGTAATGCACAAGTTAACAACACACACGTCGATCAGAAAAAGTGGAGAGTTATAAGTTTTAAGAACCCAAGAGAAAGAAAATAAGCCTATGAATAGGATCAATACAAAAACACTGTACAAGTTATTTGGGGCTTCCACAAAAAAAACACCATAATACCAAATATTGGATTTGAACAACATACCCTTATTTCATACAGCACCCATTGCCTAGCCCTATACAACGAGCGTTTTCAAGAACATAGCCAGCTAGCTCTCCAAGTAAAGAGCTTTACTGAGAAGTCTTTTATAAAGCGTCAGCTGTTGAAGACAGAATAATCAGGTCAGTTACGCTTGAACAGTTTTTGTACGTCTTCTTCTTCTTCTTCGCGTTCGTTCTTTACGACCAATTTAATCACTCTTTGTGATATGTTTGATCTTTGCCAAGAACGTGTATACGTTGCACATTGGTTTGTAGGCCCCTAAACGCATAGACTCCTATACGTTTAGGACATGTGCATCCGATTTCTGCCAAACTTCCTTAGTCGCCTCTTACGACATGCGTGGCAGGTAACAGTGGTTCTATTCTTTACACCCCAAATTTGGGCCCGGTAACCACTCGGGCGATCTATGTACAAACACATGGGATAAGCTTATTGTGGTTGTATATTTGAGACGAAAAAACAGCATACAAACACAGAGGTGTACATGTATAGCATACATACGCACATCATTCATAGTAGCTTCAAGTTTATTGTAAAGAAGAGAATGTGGTTTGTTTTTTTTTTTGGTTGGTGGAAGACCCTAAGATGTTGTATAGTGTCCAGTTATTGATCAGAAAAAGTTGACAACTGTTTTGTGACTCGATGTTTTTGCTCCCAGGACCGTGATAGACTGCTTGGCAGACATAGATAGATAGATATAAGACAGAAAGACCGACGGACAGACACGTATATAGATTGGTAGAAATTAAAACAGAGATAGAATGACAGAGTGACAGTCATGCAAAAAGTCAAGCATGAGCAGATAGAAGAACAGACAACAGATAGATAGAAAGTGAGGCAGGCTTGCAAATAGCGGTAGAACGACATAGTAGCGGCAGTCATGCGATAAGAAGACCAAGAGCAGATAGAAGATCAAACCGCCCGAGTGGTTACCGGGGCCCAATTTGGGGTGTAAAGAATAAAACCACTGTTACCTGCCAAGCATGTCGTAAGAGGCGCCTAAGGAGGTTGGGGTGGGGCTATCTACCCCACACCGTAAAAACACTAGATGGCTACAGAACGGAGAGCGAACCGAGTAAACGCTGGCTGAAACCGGACACATCGCTGAAGGATAATAAACACCAGAGCTCCAAATGGTGCTGAAGATGTGACGTAAAACACACCAATGCTAAGGCTGCATTAATCAGATTTCCACACGAATAGAATTTATGGGGAAATCCGGTATGTCGGTCTGGGCGAGAGAGAGAGAGAGAGAGAGAGAGAGAGAG
The DNA here is from genome assembly GCA_020796225.1 of Arion vulgaris. Classification (NCBI taxonomy): domain Eukaryota; kingdom Metazoa; phylum Mollusca; class Gastropoda; order Stylommatophora; family Arionidae; genus Arion; species Arion vulgaris. The sequence goes on along the minus strand of CM036762.1, from coordinate 52,691,752 downwards.
AGAGAGAGAGGGAGAGAGAAGATTAGACACAATAGATAGATAGAAAGATTAATAAATATATTAAACTTATTCTACTGTATATTTTGTCTTGGGCATCCTAATATTCTCACTTTCTGTCACTCTAGCACACATTAGTAATGCAGTCTTCTGTCTTTTCAACTGTGTCACTGTAGCACACATTAGTAACACAGTCTTCTGTCTATTCAACTGTGTCACTGTAGCACATAATAGTAACACAGACGTTTGTATCTTAGACTGTGTCACTCAGTACACATTAGTAACACAGTCTTCTCTCTCTTCGACTGTGTCACTCTAGCACACATTAGTAACACAGTCTTCTGTCTCTTCGACTGTGTCACTCTAGCACACATTAGTAACACAGTCTTCTGTCTCTTCGACTGTGTCACTCTAGCACACATTAGTAACACAGTCTTCTGTCTCTTCGACTGTGTCACTCTAGTACACATTAGTAACACAGTCTTCTCTCTCTTCGACTGTGTCACTCCAGAACACATTAGTAACAGTCTCCTGTCTCTTCGACTGTGTCGCCGTAACACACATTAGTAACACAGTCTCCTGTCTCTTAGACTGTGTCACTCAAGCACACATTAGTAACACAGTCTCCTGTCTCTTAGACTGTGTCACTCAACACACATTAGTACACAGTCTCCTGTCTCTTAGACTGTGTCACTCAAGCACACATTAGTAACACAGTCTCCTGTCTCTTTGACTGTGTCTGTTGAAGGGGGTACTGTGGGTCCGTTTATATCGCGAGATGAACATAAAACAGAATTTATCCACTCAAGTTGTAGGAAGTATATAGTGGTGATATTAGCCTGCAGTCAGTAAGAAAGGATATGCTCTTATGTTTCAGCAGCGGTAGCCTAGATGAAGGTCGTTATTGCGACGTCATAGGAAACACATTTCATAAAGTGGTGTGTATTGTATTAACCCGTGTACTGCTGTAGATTAACTCATGTGTTCTCATAAAGTTCCCGGGTGCCGATGTTTACAAAGGGTATACAATTCTGCACAGTATATGAATGTGTTTGCTGTAGAAGAATATTACGATATACATGGACGGAAAGATGAAGTGTGGAAGTAACTTGTTATCCGTTCTTGATGAAACGGAGCTTGTGTTCTGCTATATCTATATCCTCTTCGTGTCCCGATTGACACATAAAGCTTCCACAAGAGACCTCCACTGTTTCCGTTCTGCTGCCTTTCCACTAACCGTCTCCCACGTCAGGCCACACTCCTTCAACTCTCTCTCCACCGTTCTTCTCCATGTTTCTTTGAACGTCCAGGCCATCTCTTCCCATCCGCTGTCCATCTGAGAGCTGTCCTAGCCAATGCCCCCACTGACATACGACATACATGTCTAAACCACCTGCATCTTCGTCTCATAATGATGATCTCCAAGGATGCACAGTCTCTTCGTTTCAAAAGCTCCTCACTTGTTATGGTATTTGGCCAGAAAATTTGCAGGATTCTTCTTAAACATTTATTCTGAAATGTCTCTCTATCGCCCAAGTGGTTACCAGGGCCCACATTTGGGGTGTAAAGAATAGAACCACTGTTACCTGCCCCGCATGTCGTAAGAGGCGACTCAGGAGGTTTGGCTGAAATCGGATGCACATGTCCTAAGCGTGTAGAAGTCTATGCGTTATAGGCCTACCAAACCAATGTGCAACGTATACACGTTCTTGGCAAAGATCAAACATATCACAAAGAGTTATTAAAATTGGTCGTAAAGAATGAACGCAACGAAAGAAGAAGAGAAGATGTGTTTTTATTTTCTGTCAAATACCTTCTGTTATATTGTACTCCAGACATAAAAAGCGACATAAGGAAGATCATTCCCCCTAAGTTAACTAGAGCCACGTTAGATATTGATCTCGCAGTCAAATGTCCTGATCTACACCTGTTGGAGGTGGGGTTGGCTTGCTTGTCCTACTGGTCATCCGGATGCTTCTAATTTTCACTTATCACACTTCCTAAGAAAGACTAACCGATTCTAATTCTACTGGACCCAGTCGCAGAACACATCTTGTAGACCATCCTAAAAGCAAGTTTGATGATCAACATCGCCCGAGTGGTTACCGGCGCCCAAATGTGGGGTGTAAAGAATAGAACCACTGCTACCTGCCGTGTCGTAAGAGGAGACTAATGAGGTTTGGCTGAAATCGGATGCATGTGTTCTAAATGTGTAGAAGTCAACCTGCTGCCTTGCAGAACGGCTGAGGACAGCCAAAGGCTAACGGAGAACGAACCCAGTAAATGCTGGCTGAACCCGGACACATCACCGAATGATAAGCACCAGAGCTCCAAATGGTGCTGAAGATGTGACGAAATCCACCCATGCTAAGGCTGCATGAATCAGATTTCCACATGAATGAATTTATGGAGAGATCTGGTACATCGGTCTTTCAGGTGATCGTAAAAGAGAGAGAGAGATAGATAGAGATAGAGAGAGAGAGAGAAAGATGATCAACATTGCGGAATCAGAGACCAAAACACAAAACAAGAAGAACAGAATTCTGGCAAAATGAAATAAAGGACAGACAAGAACATCTATAAATTATTAAGACAAAGAACATTATGGATTAAGAATCCATCGTATCTTTTTGTTCATATGTCTTAATCATAACTTAAAAGCCCACATAAAGGAAACACCACAAGTTAAATGAACACAAATATTTACAGGAAAGAAAACATGTCCTCCCCTTCTGTTTACTAGCTTTGCAGTATACGAGAAGCGATTTTGCGCCAAAATAGCAAGCGGATGTATACATATTTAGACGAAGTTTACCTTTGACCTGGATATGCTTACATGTGTTTTGGCGGTCTATTTCTTCTCCTTTCATTACTATAATAGTATACAAGGCTCTCATAAACAGTCAGTCAACTTTTGGAGATGCAGCAACGAAGCCTTATGAATACATTATCATTGCACTATTTATTTAATGTCTGTGGTCCGATGCATCTGGTTTAAAGACAGTGCTGTCTTTTGGTGAGATTAAATGTAAATTCTAGAGACCCAATCATATTGAAAGGAGCACCATTAAAAGAGGTTGACACATTTACATATCTGGGAAGTGTTATTAACAATCAAGGTGGCACAGATGAAGATGTTAGGGTTAGAATTAGAATACAAAAGGCAAGATCAGCATTTACCATTCTGAGGAACATATGGAGTTCAAGAATGATCAGGAATAAAACTAAGATAATGATATTTAACTTAAATGTAATGGCTGTCCTTCTATATGGATCGGAGACATGGAGAACAACTAAGGGGAACACCTAAAGTTGCAGATATTCATCAATAGATGCCTGCGCAGGATACTCCATCTGCGATGGTATGACATGACTACAAACAGGGAGCTGTGGGATATAGCAGGACAATGGCAGGTGGAACAAGAGATAAGAGACAGTAGATGGCCATGGATAGGACACACACTGAGAAAACCCCCTGACAGCATCACGAGACAGGCTCTCCTAAGGAGCCCCCAGGGAAATAGTAGTGAAGGAAGACCCAGAAACACACGGAGACGGAATGCAATAAAATGAGGATAGAGTGGAGAGATCTGGAAAAGATGGCCTTGGATAGGTGTGCTTGGAAGGTCTTGGTTGCGGACCTATATCTCCTAGGGGCGAAGGGTGAAGAAGATTGTTTTTGGACACATAAAAGACACAAAGGATTGGAGAGGACCATTATGGAAGGAATCATCCCTACAACGAGAAGAAGAGGAAGGCCAAGGTGACGATGAATTCAATTAACTGATGAAGTGAGCATAACGACTGCAGAGGCTAGACATCTGGTCAATGTGAGAGAGAGAGAAATTCCGAAGGATTGTTATGGGGCAATGTTCAGCTAAATACTATAGTCTGTCCATTAATTCGTGAGCACGTTTGAAATTGATTTTCTCGAAAACTACCTGTTGGATCTCAGTGATTTTTGCAAGCAGCCTTAGAATATCCATGACGCTAGAGAAATATTTTTTCCAAGAAAATTTGATGTAGTTTGAAATATTTCTTCTTCAGGTTATATTAAAATCAACATCACCGGATTGTACACAATAGTAACAGATCTACGGTACACAGACGCTTTGTTCTAAAAATACATTATGGTACCATTGAAATATCGTGAGTAAACAACAATTTCACGAATCCCCGTGCACCTAACCCAGTCGACTTTGAAAGCGGAAAGCATATGACGTTATAATTGGGATACTGTTGTATAGTTATAGGTGTATCTCGCTATTTGTATGAAGCTATTGTATCATATTTGTTGGCTTATCAAAACTGACATTGATATCACATTCATAATGAGTCTGAAGTGCACATTTATAACAATGCAGAAGGTTACAGTTTTACTATACCAACACTTCCGTAGGGAATCTAAGAGAGGTCATCTATATTGCGATATTCATAACCCTGAGAAACGAACGCAACTGACGCTTGGTCTGAATCGAGAATCCTTTTCCCGATGGATTAAACAGGACACAAAGTGCACTAATGTCAAGCAAGGAAGGAAAAGAACAATTGACGACTTTGACATAGATGTCATAACACGGGAGCTCTTGAAAATGTTTGCGACAAATCAACTTGTTACTCTCAGGAAACTGAAATTAAAACTGCAATCAGATTGCAGCATAGACATTTCTTAAAGTACTCTATGAAAAATTGTAAGAGCCGCCGGCTTCACCTTCAGAAAAACTATAGGCGGCAGGAATATTATTTGTGAAAAGTCACATTTAATTGCTGCCCGAAGTAAATACCTGAGGCAGATCCGTGAGCGTCGGAGGCAAGGCTATGATATTGTATATTTGGACGAATCATGGGTCAATGCTCACCACACCAATGCTAAAGAATGGCAATCAGTAGACGGTGAACAGAAAAGAAAAATACCAAGCAGCAAAGGCCAGCGTATTATACTAACACATGCAGGAAGCAGTGAAGAAGGTCTTGTCCATGACGCTGGACTTATTTTCCAATCAAAAAGTACTGACGGTAGGGACTACCACACAGAAATGAATGGACATATTTTCAGGCACTGGATGGAGAAAGATCTACTTCCAATTCTAAACAGACCATCATGCTTGGTAATGGATAATGCATCCTATCACAACGCAGTATCAGCGGAAGACAAAGTACCAACTGCATCAAATACAAAAGATCAAATTAGGACTTGGCTTGCTAAGGAAAATGTCAGCTTCGATGATACATATTTCAAACCCGAGTTGTTGCACCTGGTGAGGATGACAAATAAGACAAAGATGTTTCATATTGACAAAATCATTGCGGAATACGGCCACACGTCTTTGCGACTACCTCCATATCATGCTCACCTCAATCCGATAGAGCTTGTCTGGGCTAAAGTAAAAGGGCAAGTTGCCGAACAGAACAGGACGTTTAAAATGTGTGATGTTGAAGTTCTGACACTTGAGTCCTCAATGATAGACATGCAGTTCTGGAAGAAGTGTGTTGAACATGTGCTCCGAGAGGAAGACGAGTACTGGCACCGAGATGGATTACAATTTGTCCAGCCAGTAACAATTATCAACCTCATGGAATCGTCAGATTCGGGATGATACAAATCATATTTTGATTACAGACTGAGAAATAGCAACGTATACATTTCCATATCCAAATGCGTCTACCATCATACAATTTGTGGTGAAGTTAAGACACCCTGGGGTCTAATGGTGACCGAAGGGAGGACTAACTGTTGCATATTGTATCCAAGTTCACGATTGCACATAAAGGGCAACACACTTAATTACTTGACCTATCAAGTTAATATGGAGATACACCTATGAATAGAATTGACATGGACAAATTCTAGGGATTACTGTAAAATCTAAAATTTGGGCCCCCGTATTTGCAATTGTCATAAAAGATCAAAGGAATTCGTCGATGTGCAAAATCCGTAGCATCTATGAACTACTGGTTAGCTTTATTTTAGCGTCATGGATATTCTAAGGCTGCATGCAAAAATCACTGAGATCCAACAGGTAGTTTTCGAGAAAATCAATTTCAAACGAGCTCACGAATTAATGGACAGACTATAGCTATTTGATGAACGCTCACGGGGGCCCAGAAAAAGCGATTCAAAGATACACTCAAGAACTCGATGAAATCTTTTGACATAGATGTCAACAACTGGGAGATTGCTGCTCAAGACAGATCAGTCTGGCGCACACTTCTTCGACACGGTTCCTCGGCCTGCGAGGCAGGTAGAACAGCACGGATGGAGCAAAAACGTCAAAATAGAAAGGCAGTAAAACTTCCCACAACTGCAAGTATACCTTGCCCACACTGTACACGAACATTTCAAGCCCGTATCGGGCTCACTCGTGGAATTTTTCCCGACCACGACGGCTCTCAGGTCGACCCAGCCTCAACTGGGTACCAGACATGTTCTGGGAAAGTAAAGGCGGCCGGCGTGATGCTGACCACATCACCCATCGTGTGCCGACGGTCAATGAAAAATACAGGCCTAACACTGTATTGACCTATATACCACGAGGTATGAAAGGGTTTCTTTACTTTTACTTTTTTATCGGGCTCACTAGTCATCTACGCGCACGCAGACAAACATAGAGCAACTACATTCCCTTGGATGAAAATTTGTGTGGTCATCATCACCCGTGATGGACGAGCATCATCAGCTATTTGATAATGCTGATGACTGTCATTTGTAAACATTAAACTTTAGTTGTTCTCAGTTTGCCTGCAAGTCAGCATTTCATTGTTATTCTTTGAATCACAGACTCCAGCACACATCCTGCAGTCCTGCCCAACATACCCCCCACGAGGGAAATGAAAAATGGTCCCATGAACGAAGTTACAGAGCAAGCAATGGGGAACCAGCGAACTCCAACTGACGTTCAGCTTCATATAAGCAGCCCATCTCATAGTTTAGACTGGGTATACGACACCGATCGCAAATAAGAAGAAGACTGATAGTCTTCCGCGTATCATGCAGGGGGCACGAGACCGTGGTTTTGGATTAGTTATTGGCAGCATTGTTCTTGTGTTCAAAGGGGCACGTTAGCTCTTCTAGTCCGGCAAGCTGGAACAGTAGAGCATTGATAACTTCTATACTGACATGGATGAATCAGTACAGAATACAGTAAATAAGTAGGAGTTTATATAGACTACACAGGAAACCTTAAGCATACAATCAGATTACCAACAGGAAAAGTCTAGACTAAATATGGTACAGACATCCATCGAATCGAAGCAGCAATATGCTCCGATACAATAGGTACAAAGCAAAAGGCCGGCCACGCAAAAGATGGACCTCAGAGATAACAGTGGTGACTAAAGACACTATCTACGAAGCGCATACAATGGCCCGTTTTAGAAATCTCTTCTTGACCTGACGCTGTGAGTCAAACAGGATTCGAGAACAGAAGAAGAAGAAGAAGAAGAACACCACTATTAGTGTACATCTCGTGGTACTTTTGTCAGATGCAAGATCAGCACTACTAGTTTGGCTGAAATCGGATGCATGTGTCCTAAACGTGTAGAAGTCTATGCGTTTAGGGGGCCTTCCAAACCAATGTTCAACGTATACACATTCTTGACAAAGATCAAACATATCACAAAGAGTGATTAAAATTGGTCGTAAAGAACGAACGCAAAGTAGAAGAAGAAGAAGAAGCACTACTAGCATTCAGATAAGAAAATTGCCAGCTTTACAGTCCATTCTGTCTGAACTGGGCATTCACAATGCAGTGGATACCGTTACGCAGTGGATACCGTCACGCTGTGGATACCGTCACGCTGTGGATACCGTCATGCTATGGATACCGTCATGCTGTGGATACTGTCATGCTGTGGATACCGTCACGCTGTGGATACTGTCACGCTTTAGGGTACTAGACAACTTCTTCTTCCTTTGTCGTCACACTGCTACCGGGTTGTTGCTCATTGTCATTTTCTCTTTTGTCTTGCGCTGTTTTGGTGGCTTGGATGATAGTATTTTTTTGCTCTTTGACAGAATTCTGCTATGCTATCTAACCATCTATTTCGCGGTCTTCCTCTCGCCTTCTTTCCTGATGTTCTGCTGTAGAAGACTCTGTATACAGTGGAAATTAGACAATGACACATCATATTAACTTGCAAAGAAAGGTACTATAGATGAGCAGCTGAGTGTACCAGTAATGCATCATCAGAGGAAACAATAGAGAACTCAAGCCAACAATAAAGCTATCAACACTAACAAAATTCTACTACAAAAATATGAACAGATTAGTTATTATTCTGCGCCTCAGAACAGAACACAGTCGAATCAGCAGTCACATATGTACACAATTCAAGTTTCATTTTAGCCATTTGTACATATAAACAAGCATTATAGACTGCGGATACATACTTCAAGATTACTCAAGATAAGATATACTGAGACAAACGTACTGGCCTAGTGAAACAACACAAAACTACAAGGACCACTGTGTGAGCTACAGAAGACTGTGAAATTTATACAAGACACTCTCTCTTAATTGTATATCCTTTACAGGACTTTGCGAATCAACCCCAGCTTTTAACGCTGTTTGTGATTTTTCTAGGCATTATTACGTTCAGTAGTTTGTCATTGCTTTGTGAACGGGTGGTGCCATCGTCCTTTTGCAAAAATCCATGCGAAACAACTTGCAATCAAACTGTCCGCAGCGTGATTCGAACTTAGAACGTCGCGGTTCATAGACCGAGTCACTGTTCCTTAGGACAATATTTCAGACGAACAAAAGAACGTAATCATTATTGCTGAAAACGTCATCATTATTGTCGAGAACGTCATCACTATTGTGAGCATAATTATAAGCAAGTTCGTCAAACGACCACCTTTACTGGCAATCAATGTAGTTAATTAAGTTTGCAGAACACCAGAATGGAATAAGATATCTAACAACAAAAACTATGAGGGCCCCCATCTTGTGTCTGGAAAGTATAAGAGGCGGAAGGAAGCCAAGAACTGACCTATATTGCTCTCTTTGAGAAGGTCTCTATCTTGCTCACTCGCAGATTTTCTGCCACTTCAGCACTCACAGTCTCTGTGGGAAATGCAGGGGTGGAGCTCACACGTAAGGTCAGTGGGTCAGTGAACGTGAAGCAGCCAGCGACAGCTTTCTATGTTCCGCTTTTCTACTTTCGACATAGTTTCTTTGCTCTCTCATATTTTTCATTTCCATATTTAGATTTATTCTAAGGTAATTTTTTTATATTACCTATTTTCTCATTTATTTTATTATGTATTTATATGCTCAAACGTTCGTATTCTTCTTTGCGTTCGTTCTTTACAACCAATTTTAATCACTCTTTGTGATATGTTTGATCTTTGCTAAGAACGTGTAGACGTTGCACACTGGTTCGGTAAGTCCCTAAACGCATAGACTTCTACACGTTTAGGACACATGAATCCGATTTCAGCCAAACTTTCTTAGTCCCCTCTTACGACATGCGTGGCAGGTAACAGTGGTTCTATTCTTTACACCCCAAATTTGGGCCCCGGTAACCACTCAGGCGGCTCAAACGTTCTCATTCACAACCTTTTCGCCAGCTACCTGCTTCACTTCTTTATTCTCATAAAGTTGTTTTTTAAATATTTTCTTCCGGTATTTGATATATTTCGAATTATTTCTCCCTCATTAGGTAACTGTATTGTTCAATATCATGGAGAGAGAAATTAAACAAATGCTTCTGTTCTGCAACAACTTGATATTAAGGAGAGTTGGCTATTAAAGAACATAACATCAAGGAAATTAAATATTTCGGAAACAACAAATCACATGAGTACCTAAAGAAGATAATTTTGAAGGGAATGGGGCCTGGAAGAAGAATGAGAGGAAGACCTAAACAACGATAAGTTTAAGATGTCATTAACGATCTAAGAGTGACTGCTGCTGACGCCGGTCAACTTGCACAGAACAGGGCATTTTCAAGACTGTTGTCATTGGAGCCAAGTTCTGGAAGGGCTATAACAACCCAATCGTACTTGGTTCAAATTCTGCGTTCGACAGTTTGCAAGCAAATTTGTTCGGTGTGGATTTATACGAACGGTAAAAATAGACCTCACCTTTCAGAAAGGAATGGCAAACTATTGAATGTATAAGTGGTGCCTAGAAAAATTGACGAGTCGTTTACTGTGGTTGATGGCGAAGTCATTTACAGGATATGCCACAATTGTTTTATTTTTGTCTCTGTCAAAGGGAAATAACAATCAAAAGAAAAGGATGACTAAATCAATGAGAAAGCCACAAATACCAACACAAGACGATTACTATAATATGAGCAGATTGGAACAAGTTGTCATTCTGCGCCTTAGAACAGGACACAATCGGCTCCGCAGCCACATGTATACACAATTCAAGATTGCCAATTCAACCATGTGTACATGTGGACAGGCACACCAGACTGCAGAGCACATACTTCAAGACTGCCCGAATAGGATACACTGAGGCAAACTCACTGGCCTAACGAAACAACACTCGACAGAAAACTATACGGACCTCTGTGTAAGCTACAAAAGACAGTGAAGTTCATACAAGAGACAATATTGAATATATAGACATATTTCAAGCGAACGAAAGGAAGGAAGGAAGGAAATAACAATGACAACAGAGCCAAAAAAACACAGATGCGACTTTGAAATATTTCAACGTGTATGTAATTAGTGAAAGTCTAAAGATGAAGTGTCAAATTTGTTAAAGCCTCACCGTGTCTAACATGTTAAAGGTCACTAGATTCACTCTATTTTGTTTATAACACGACTGTGTTGTTTTTTAAAAAAGAATTTGTTACGAATTAGCAAAGAACATTTTCAGTGATGTAGCATCATCAAATAGTTTGTCCTAAGTAGAGCTTTGTCACTCTAACAGTCCTTCGGAATTTGTTTCTCTCTCATAGAGTGAGATCCCGTAGACCAGATATCCCGTCTCTGCAGACGTCGTGCTCAAATCATCAGGTACATCATGAATCCATCTTCTACGCGGTCTTCCTCTTCTTCTCTTGACAAGTATGCCCCTATCCAGTGGCGGCTCGTGATCCTTTTTGTTGGTGGGGCCGCCCGAGTGGTTACCGGAGCCCAAATTTGGGGTGTAAAGAATAGAACCACTGTTACCTGCCCCGCATGTCGTAAGAGGCGACTAAGGAGGTTTGGCTGAAATCAGATGTCCTAAACGTGTAGAAATATATGCGTTTAGGGGCCTACCAAACCAATGTGCAACGTATACACGTTCTTGGCAAAGATCAAACAGATCACAAAGAGTGATTAAAATTGGTCGTAAAGAACGAACGCAAAGAAGAAGAAGAAGTTGGTGGGGCCAGACTCAAATTTTCGAGAAAAATCATGGCTTTGGGTTATGTTATATTTTAGTTTATTAACTAATAAATACACGTTACCCATTATTTTTGGTGGGGCCTGGCCCCACTGGCCCTTAATGACGAGCCGCCACTATCCCCATCCATAATGATCTTCTCCAACCCTTCGCATCTCTTTAAATGTTAAAAATACTTCAATTTTCTCAGTCTTATTTGAAGCATTACTCAATTTTCTTTGATTTTGAGTTTTTTATTGAAAGGTCTATTTGTTCTCTTCGCTGTCCGTGATATACGGAGAACTCTTCTGTAACACTTCTATTCGCATGCACATGTAATCTTTTCCACTACTTTGTTAAATTACGCTCGCATCTATAAGTTTCTACAGTGAATATGTATTTTCTTAGTCTTCTTCTTTGTGTTCGTTCTTTACGACCAATTTTAATCACTCTTTGTGATATGTCTGATCTTTACCAAGAACGTGTTTACGTTGCACATTGGTTTGGTAGGCCCCTAAACGCATAGATTTCTACATGTTTAGGACATGTGCATCCGATTTCAGCCAAACCTCCATATTCGCCTCTTACGACATGCGTGGCAGGTAACAGTGGTTCCGTTCTTTACACCCCAAATTTTGGACCCCGATAACCACTCGAGCATATTTTCTTAGTATTCTGATCTTTGTTGTACTATTTGCTCTATTCCATAATGTCTTGAAATTGTTCAAGTTTGTGTATAAATTATCTTTGTTTCTCTTCTGATTTCCTTATTTACATTTCCATTCCTTGTTAGCATTAAACGTATGCCTCTATCGCATTGTTCCGCCTCAGTGGTTACAGGGGCCCAAATTTGGGTGCAAAGAATAGAACCACTGTTACCTGCGAGGCATGTCGTAAAAGGCGACTAAGGAGGTTTGGTAGAAATCGGATGATGTGTCCTAAACGTGTAGAAGTCTATGCGTTTAGGGGCCTACAAACCAATGTGCAACGTATACACGTTCTTGGCAAAGATGAAACATATCACAAAGAGTGATTAATATTGGTAGTAAAGAATAAACTCGAAGGAGATCTCATTGTACCATATGTAGTATTGTACCATATGTAGTATTGTACCATATGTAGATTGTACCATATGTAGATTGTACCATATGTAGTATTGTACCATGTGTAGTATTGTACCATATGTAGTATTGTACCATATGTAGTATTGTACCATATGTAGTATTGTACCATATGTAGTATTGTACCATATGTAGTATTTCTTGTTTCCCGTTAAACTTGTCAGCATTTCTGTTTTTTTCTTTATTCTTATTTATTTTTCGAATTGATTGATAGATATAACAATCATCCTTGCACTTCAATGATTGTCACGAGGATATGCCACGATTGTTATTGTATTTTACGTTCGCATGGAGCTAACAATGAAAACAGAGCGATAAATTACAGATACAACTTTGATGTATTTAAACTTGTGTGTCATTATATAGTGATATTCTGAAGATGTGTAAGAGATTTACAACTGGAGATTGTATCCTCAATGCGTGTCAAATTTTTAAAATTTTTTTCTGATCCAGAAGCACTTGAGCTTTTCAGCTCTTCGGTTCGGTGCCATGGACATCGTAACCCTTCGGTTCGTGCCACGAACACCGTAAATCTGGGGAATCTGTGGCTTTTTCTGCCATCCCACGGATTTGAACCCGTACACACAGAGGATAGTCACCGTAGTCCATCGCGCTACGAACACGCTGGGCAGACGGGCGTCAAATTTGTTAAAGCATCACCGTACCATGTGTGCTCCGATCTCTTTCTTACACAATAAGATCTCAGCTGCAGTGAAGGAACTCCGTAGCACCGGCGAGGTCCCGATGTAACTTAAAAGATAAAGATATTTTGCATAAATTTTATTTTTAATCTTTTCCAAGAAATTTTACCCGGGCAGCGGCTTTCCAGTCTGCTATTCACGATTTGAACTGCGAAGTGTTCTTTTACGTGTTCAAATTAAACACGGTGTCTATGTTTTATCGTCCGTTTCCGATAGGACTAGGAACTAGCCCTACACTGAGATCCAGGATCTCTAGAAAAATATCCAGATTGCTCCACGAGGGTGTGAACCGAATACCTTAGTCACGAGAGGCTAACACTTAACCTCTACGACACAGAGACCACTCTCTTTCTATCATACATTACTGTAACATTATTCTGTCTGTGCGAATCCTGCCATTCTTCAATGCCCACTCTCAAATTAACACATATTCTCATTGTTCTCTTTATCAATTAATTTATGTATTGAGGTAACAGATTTCTTATTTCATGTAACTTTAGCTCATGTTTGCCGCTGTGAAAGCTTGACTCTGTGTAACTTCGTTTATATACACGTTAGACCGGTTAGTTTGATGCCACTTTTATCTGTGTATTTATATTTTTCAGTTAACGTGTCTCTCTATCATTTGTATGATGTGAACACTTGGCTCTGTTTATTATTGAAATCCCCCTTCTTCCGGTTAAAAAAAAAATATGTATTGCTTTGTGTTTTGTTCGCAATGCTTATTCATCAACAAAATATATATTAGTGAACAAATATTAAATGTTTTACTTCTTGTTTAATTTCTTCTTCTTTTTTTTGCGATCGGTTTTGTTATTTATTATTGGTTACTAGACTGGCGTCATTGCACTTCGGGAAGACCCATAGGTGCTCAGTCTCCCCTTGACAGATATCGAAGAGTATACACACTGATGGTTCCCGTGACTCGCTGATTAAACACACTCCTCACTCTACTCCTCAGGCATCCAGTTCTACGTGTACAACGGGTAACTCCAAACTGTTCAAATCGTTGAATCGATACAACATCTATTTTAGTGTCTTCATCCAACAGGCAGTCGCGAAGAGACCGAAGAATATCCCTTTATCCATCTATAACTCCCCAACAATCGATGCTGCTAATGCAAGCTTGTCCGCTCTCTCATTACCGTAAACACCTGCATGCCCAGGACAGTAGATCCACGTAAGCCGCTGGAGGTTAGAAACTTCTATAGACGAAATCCACTCATATCGATACCTGTCCTTTTGGATCTTGTGAAGCATTGACTGAGAGTCAGATTCAATAACGGTTCCAGTAAACGGAGTTCCAGAGAGCAAATGGGGTGCAGCAGTAACGGCCTCAACCTCCATCCTCATACTAGAAGTAGTCTTCCTCTTTGCGTTCGTTCTTTACGACCAATTTAAATCACTTTTTGTGATATGTCTGATCTTTGCCAAGAACGTGTATACGTTGCATTGTTTATAGGCCCTAAACGCATAGACTTCTACACGTTTAGGACACATGCATCCGATATCAGCCAAACCTCTTTAGTCACCTCTTACGACATACGTGGCAGATAACAGTGGTTCTATTCTTTACACCCCAAATTTGGGCCCCGGTAGCCACTCGGGCGACTAGAAGTAGTTGTGCGCACCACTTCGCCCTGCAACGACTCTAACATGCGCATTAGCCAAGATAGGTTTTGTATGCTCCATGTCTAAACCATGAGATGTGTTGTCACTATGAAACTTCAAGTCAGTCTGAGGTCTCTTTGTGTGTTACACATATCTTAATCTGTAATCATCGTTCATGGGACCATGTTTCGTGTCGTTGGTGAATGTATGAAGGATATTATTATATGTCCAGTGGAACGACTGGCCGATAGATTAGAGCGCAGCTCACATGCAGGAGACATGTGTTCAATTCACGGTAAGGTCAATTATATTTTCTATTGTGGGCATAAATGAAAAATCCCAACCTGAACAGCTTCGCGGCGACGGCACTAGTCATGTGGTCATTAAATTCCACAGGCGCTCTTCCCACCCACAGCCAACTCTAGATAACTAGGCCAGACAACTGATTGGGAATCCTGACCTAGATCAGAGAAGAGGGCTGGAAAATATATATGTTTGATAGAACACTGCAAGCTTTTGTGCAATTTTACTCAATTCTATGAGTCTATGGTTATTTATTGGTGAAAATATTCATAATATTGATATTCCTTATTGTTAAACTTAACTTGTTGCATAATATAACTTCGATTTAGCATTTTGTGTTGATTTTAAAATGAATTCGTCTATATACAACAATACTGGAATTCGAGGTCATGTAATTGTGGTCTAATTTCTCATAATTCTTACCCGAGTCCGCAGACCCATAATTTTATTGTTGGCTCTATCCCATCTGTCCTACTTCACCCTACAAAGCGGTACCACATTCAGTCGCAACGACAGTATGTATGAAGGACAAGACTGCAAATATGCTCTGGAGTTTGTGTTTCAATCTGACGTGCATAGTGTGCAGTCTGAGCAGGCTTTAATCTGTGCATGTGATGATTGAACCTGCCAGAGCCAACTATAAACTTATGGGCCTTCGGACCCAGGTAAGAATTATGGGAAATCAGACCATAACTACACCACGTGACCTCACATTCCAGTATTGATGTATATAGACGAATTCATTTAGAAATCAACACAAATGTTAAATCAAGTTATATTATGCAACATGTTAAGTTTAAAAATAAGGAATATCAATATTATGAATATTTTTACCAATAAATAACCATAGACTCAAAGAATGTAGTACAATTGCACACAAAAAAAACCGTGCAGTGTTTGATCAAACATCTGTAATTTACATCCCCCTTTTCTAATCTAGGAATCCCCGTCAGTTGTCTGGCCTAGTTATCTAGAGTTGGCTGTGAGCTGGTGGTATCTTGCTCTGAGGCGAAATAATGTGTGTTGTTTCTGTTTCATTTCAATCATCATCATCATCAGGTGCCGTCTCCACATCGAAGGTTGGCTGTAAATGAATCTCCAGCATCCTCTGTCTTTCGCCTTGGTGTTGCACACTGCCAGACTGTAACCTGTCCATTTCTGAAAGTTTCCCTCAGTTTCCCAAAGTTTCATTTCAATAGAAACATAGCAATCTTCGTCATCGAATCCATCTTCTGCTTTCTCTTATTCTTCTTATACATCAATCTATTACTAGCGTGTTCGTAGCGCGCTGGACAACGGTGTGACAAGCACTCTGTGAGTGCGGGTTCAACTCCGCGGACTGGCAGAAAATCTACAGGTTCCCCAGATTTACGGTGTTCGTGGCACCGAGCCGAAGAGCTTTCAGCTCAAGTGCTTCTGGATCGGGGAAAAAATATGTTGGTTTTGATTTATTAATCCATTTTTAGATATACAGGGTGTTCAACTTAAAAGCAGCCCGTGAATGGAGCTAATCTGGCATATATGTATGGAATGAGAAGGTTCAGTTATGACGTAGTATAGGTCAAGGTTGTGTGATGGTGTGTAATTGTAGTGCGGAAAGGGGCGATAAACAAATGTGACGTAGGACAAGCTAGTCAGAACCGGCTTAAATAGTAAATAGACGAGATGCAATGCGTACCTGGCAAATTTATATTTATCACAGGGGCTGCTTTTAAGTTGAACACCCTGTATAAATATCTCTTTCTTCTGCTTGATTGTTCAGTCTTGTAACTTGTTTCTTTCTCACTTTTATAATGTCTTCACTTTCTTTCATACTTAAATACCTGTTTGAATATGTTAACGCCCGAGTGGTTACCGGGGCTCAAATTTGGGGTGTAAAGAATAGAACCACTGTTACCTGCCACGCATATCGTAAGAGGTGACTAAGGAGGTTTGGCTGAAATCGGATGCACATGTCCTAAACGTGTAACAGTCTGTGTGTTTAGGGCCTACCAAACCAATGTGCAACGTATACACGTTCTTGGCAAAGATAAAACGTATCACAAAGAGTGGTTAAAATTGGTCGTAAAGAACGAACGCAAAGAAGAAGAAGAAGAATATGCTAAATCTTCATTTTATTCCTTTTCGAACGCTCCATGTCGACCAAATGTTAACCACTTTTTGTGATTTGTATATGATCCGAGTCTAAGAGAGATTGTACCTTGTACCAGTTATACGCCTACAAGTAGACCAGCACATCCGATTTCTGGGACGCTTTTTATTTACTAGGGTAGCTTTCCTATTCCTCTACCTTAGTAGATTTTACGACATGCCTTGTAGTTCGCATTGTTACTATTCTTTGCTTCCCTTGCGAGTCCCGTCGACACACTGACAGGAAATGCTCAATAAAATCAGTGAACTAATCTCTATCCGACTCTTCAATCATTGACTCTCTAGTCACTGACTTTCCAGTCACTGACTCTGAATGATCATGGTACATTGAACAAAGACAATAAGACAATTATTGAGAACGTGTGTATGTTCATACGAAAAGTTTATGTTAAAGTTACATTCTCCTATCCGAAACGGGTAACATCATCTCTTCTTGTTTTAATGTCGAAAGGGTTTAAAGGGTTTTTAAGTCGAAGGATGCCCTTCTGCCCAGCGTGTTCGTAGCGCGTTGGACTACTGGTGACTATCCCTCTGTGTGTGCGGGTTCAATTCCGCGGGATGGCAGAAAAAGCCACAGATTCCCCAGATTTACAGTGTTCGTGGCACCGAACCGAAGGGTTACGATGTCCATGGCACCGAGCCGAAGAGCTGAAAAGCTCAAGTGCTTCTGGATCGGAAAACAAAAAAAAAGTCGAAGGATTGACTTCATTGCATCGGGTTTTAGAAAATATGGCTCAGCCCCTCTCCGCATAAATGGCACGCCACCTGCCGAAGTATTACACATAGCAAGAACTCCGTACCTCAAACAACAATTCTAGGTGTCTCTGGACAAAACTGCAGTCGTGAACAGAACGGCGCGGTTTGGATTCGAACACACGACCTTCAATTCGCAAGGTAAAGTGTTTAACCACTTAACCACTTAACCACTTAACAACTTAACCACTTAGCCACTTAACCACTTAACCACTTAGCCACTTAACCACTTAACCACTTAGCCACTTAACCACTTAGCCACAGAGATCCCATAGAAGTTCCTGCTCAACAAGGTAAAGTGCTTAACCACTAGTACAGAGATCCATAGAAGTTCCTGCTCAACAAGGTAAAGTGCATAACTACTTAGCCACAGAGATCCCATAGAAGTTCCTGCTCAACAAGGTAAAGTGCTTAACTACTTAGCCACAGAGATCCCATAGAAGTTCCTGTTCAACAAGGTAAAGTGCTTAACCACTTAGCCACAGAGATCCCATAGAAGTTCCTGCTCAACAAGGTAAAGTGATTAACCACTTAGCCACAGAGATCCCATAGAAGTTCCTGCTCAACAAGGTAAAGTGCTTAACCACTTAGCCACAGAGATCCCATAGAAGTTCCTGCTCAACAAGGTAAAGTGCTTAACCACTTAGCCACAGAGATCCCATAGAAGTTCCTGCTCAACAAAGTAAAACACTAATATTGGTACAAAAAGAAAGAACACACATCTTGCTAGATCATTGAAGCTCTCGGAAAACATAAAAGTAGCAAGAATTCAACAAGACAGAAAATCTGAATCCAATATCAAATGCAGCTTATTCGCGCGACGCAGGCACTTTGCTGCGAGAAAAAATGAGTTAGTGACATCGACCAGCAACCTCCCTTAAAAAAAAAGATTATTTACTTGTCTGGTATTTTCAACACTTCTCTCTCGTAACTTGAGGAATAATTTACCAGGTTTTTACTAGACTCTTTGGGGGGCGCTCTATAGCGCAGAGGTTAGGTTCTCGCCTCTCATTCCAAAGGGACTTGGTTCGCTCCAACGTGGAACAAAAGGTATATTTTCCCTGCAATCCATGATCTCAGTGTAGGTGAGATCGAGTTCCTAGTCCTTTCGGAGACGAACAATAAATGTAGGCCCACGTGTTCACGTTGAGCACGTCAAAGAACCCTTAGCAGTTCAAAATCGAGAAGAGCCGACGGAAAGCCGCGGGGTAAAATTCATGAGAAAGATTTTTAAAAAGTCGTAACACCCGAGTGGTTACCGGGGCCCAAATTTGGGGTGTAAAGAATAGAACCACTGTTACCTGCCACGCATGTCGTAAGAGGCGACTAAGGAGTTTGATGAAATCGGATGCACATGTCATAAACGTGTAGAAGTCTATGGGTTTAGGGGCCTACCAAACCAATGTGCAACTATACACGTTCTTGGCAAAGATCAAACATATCACAAAGAGTGATTAAAATTGGTCGTAAAGAAGAACGCAAAGAAGAAGTTAAAAGTCATAAAAAATATTTTCACTTCTAAATTACATCAGGGAACCTTCGTTGCTGCTACGGAGTTTGTGCACTGCCTCTTAGATCTTCCTGTGTATGAAAGAGATCGGAGCACACATGTTGCTCACTGTAGTGCAAAAATGATAGTCATATTAATCAATCAATCCACCAATATTAGACTCTGCCACGTAAGGGCATTCGTTACTTGTCAGTATCAACATGTACCGTCACTAAAAGAGCTTGAGAACCGCTACTCTTAGATTCTATTGTGTCCTACTTATTCTATAATCAGAAACACAAACGATATTCTTAACAAGAGGGGCCCCACTTTCTATTGACATGAAATATTCCACTCTCAAATATACTAATGTTGCAAGTACTGTTATTAATGAGTTAGATTTTCAAGATAGAATCAAAAATAGAAACTTATACGGTGATGGTATTGGATAAGGAAACAGTCCCACGTCTGACTGGCTACATACATGACTACATCCCCCCACCCCTCCTCCCTCCTCCCACGTTCAAGGGAAAGTTCATGTAGAGTTTACGTAACCATGGTGAAGCGTGTGCAGGATATACTTTCCGATTTTCACATCATAAAGAGCGGGAGTGACGTCACTAGCCACATGACCATCACGATCAGCCGTTGGATAGAGCTCAGGGAACATAACCTCTGGCGCGTAACTGGGCCAAAACACAGGAAGTGGCCTGTGCAGTTAGTCTTTGTCTTGGAGGTGAATTTCTAAACCCTTTTGAGACTTTCATTGCTATCTTTATTACAATCTTACATGCACTTTGACCTCTGCACAGCAGGGACGACCCCACGAAATTTTCTTTCTGATCAGTTCTGGGTTCCGGAGTTTGATAAAGAACAGAAAATTGTAGTTTTAGTTTGTACGGTAAGAGTAAGATGGAACTCAGAACTGACAATAAAGGAGTTTTTTGAAGAGAACTGACTGAAATCAAAGTTAAATTTCTGACGATTTTATTCCTAATATCCCTGAAAGTTGTGAGTTCCAATCTGGACCGAGTATTATGTAGAATTGTTTCATGACATCCTTAACATTGTTGCATGAGCTACGGAGTTCGTGATTTGTGCAACACTTTCAGCATTTCTACCGACAGTGGTGTAGTCATTTAGAGAAACCCGGTGCAATGAAACACACGGCATCTTGTCTGTGAGAGATCAGAGAACCCTGACCAGAACAAGCTATTGAATGATGACTTGTCACATTGTGATATGATATCTGGGAAATTAGAGATCGTCTTTAGAGTCTTCTCGTTATATGCTTTGATGTCTTGCAATTTGCTATCTATTGTCTATTCCCAGGTGGAAGATGTAGTTGGCTGTCCACTCTTGTCGTTAAGCGTAGGGATGGGAGCTTTAATTTGCGTTCTAGGGCCAGATGAGTTGCCCTTGTTGTGTTGTATCCGTGTTTATGTAGTGTTGTCTTGATATTGTCTATCCATCTTTTTCTTGGTCTTCCTTAGCTCTAGTACCCGATCTCTTTTTAGCTCTAGTATCCGATCTCTTGCGATTTGCATTGAATGTATATATATGTCTATCTATTTTATATATATATATCTTTGAAATCAGAGAAACGTCTGGTCGACCACTAGAAACAGCTGTTATAAGAGGGAGAAGATGTAGATATGTTGGATATACCGTGAGAAGAAATGATCAAAGCATGCACTGAATGAGACAAAGGGTTCAAGAAATAAAGGAGACCCTGAATCGAACTTTGCTGAGAGAGGCAAGGAATATCGGTCTAAAATCCATAGAAGAGATTCAGCAAGCTGCCCAGGACGGAGCGATATGGAGAAATTATTGCAGTCCTATGTAACGAATAACGGTACGAGAGGAATTAATATTATTATTTTATTATATATCTTTCATTTCTTTGATCTCTTTCTCTCTCAGATATATCTTCTCTTTCTCTCTCTACGGATATATCTTCTCTTTCTCTCTACGGATATATCTTCTCTTTCTCTCTCTCTTTCTCTCTCTTTCTCTCTCTCTGTCTCTTTCTCTCTCTCTTTCTCTCTCTCTTTCTCTCTACAGATATATATCTTCTCTTTCTCTCTCTCTTTCTCTCTCTCAGTCCTGTCTCTTTCTCTCTCTCTCTTCTCTCTCTAGTCCTGTCTCTCTCTTTCTCTCTCTCCTCTTCTCTTTCTCTCTCTGTCTGTCTCTTTCTCTCTCTTTTCTCTCTCTTCTTCTCTCTTGTCTCTTTCTCTCTCTGTCTTTCTCTTCTCTTTCTCTCTCTCTTTCTCTCCTCTCTCTCTTCTCTCTCTCTTCTTGTATCTCTCTCTTTCTCTGTCTCTACAATTATATATATATTTTTGGAAAACATTATCATTACACGTGTGAGCGTCTGTAGCTCAAGGGCTAGTGAGTTCGATCACAAACCAAAGCGTACATGATTCAAACCACACGGTGGGCAAGTTTGGAAGCTCCCTTCTTCTTCTTCTTCTTTGCGTTTATTCTTTACGACCAATTTTAATCACACTTTGTGATAAGTTTGATCTTTGCCAAAAACGTGTATACGTTGCACATTGGTTTGGTAGACCCCTAAAGGCATAGAATTCTACACGTTTAGGACATGTGTATCCGATTTCAGCCAAACCTCATTAGTCGCCTTTTACGACATGCGTGGCAGGTAACAGTGATTCTATTCTTTACACCCCAAATTTAGGCCCCGGTAATCACTCGGGCGAATGTTTGGAAGCAAATTAGTCTCGGGAATTTTACAAAAGGTAAATTAGACCTCACCGTTCAGAAAGCAATGGCAAACTACTGAACGTATAAGTGGTGCCTAGAAAAATCGACCACTTGTTTACTGTGGTTGATGGCTGCGTTCTGTAAAATACTGGTGCATACTGTGTGTCTGTCTCGATCGTCGCATATGGTGTCTATCTGCCTCATACTGGTGTCTGTCCCAGCTTCGGTCATACCGATGTCTGTCTGTGTAATACTGGTGTCTGTCTGCGTCATACTGGTGTCTGTCCGCGTCAGAGTGGTGTCTATGTGCCTCATCCTGGTGTATATCTGCGTCATAAAGGTGTATGTCTGCGTCATACTGGTGTCTGAATGTGGTAGCCTGCCGCTTGCCTTTACCAATACGTCCACTGTTTAGTTACCAAATCTAACGCAACCAATGACATTATCATAGCTGAAGAAATATGACTGAGAACAAAGGCTGATTACTCCTTCAATGAAGCATATCTTTTGATTTACTAAGCACATAATATAATCCCCGCGATTAACAACATTATTTTGGTAATGGACAAAGTAATTGTGCCCTTTATTTGGTCGTTGAGCGGAGACAATTATTGTTTTATTTAGACTGTACGAGGTATGGCGTTTCACAAAAGGGCAATGCAGTAATTATAAATATGACTATGTGCACACACAATGTTGCACATACCCAACTAAACACTCGTAAACGCATGGTGACCTCCTGGTTGAGTTGAAGGGGATACGATACTTAACATACCTCTTTGACCACGTCATCAACTAACAATGTGAAATTAGTGTTGGTCATTTGAATGTCACAGTCTGGTTTAGGCAGAATACAGACTTCCTGTATAGTATTTCTCAGCTTGTTAAGTGCTAGACAAGAAGTCTCTAGACTAGCACTGTCCAACTGGCACCATGGTGCTCGTATGATACATCCCTGGAGCTCTATGTTACTTCTCCGGCTTTAATTTTAATCAGTGGCGGATCGTTATTAAGGGCCAGTGGTGCCGGGTCCAACTAAAAAAATAATGTGTAACATTTTAAATAAAAAATAATTTGCTACGGCTACGTTTGTTATTTCTCTCTCGCTCTCGCGATCACCTAAAGACCATGTACCAGATCTCTCATTAATTCATTCATGTGGAAATCTGATTCATGCTGTCTTAACATCGATGGGTCTTTTCTCACATCTTCACCGTATCCTTCGGCGATATCCGTCTGGTGCGTATCCTTCGGCGATATGTCCGGATTCAGCAAGCGTTTACTGGGTTCGCTCTCCGTTAGCCTTTGGCTGTCCCAGCCGTCCTGCAAGGCAGCAGGTTGACTTCTACACATTTAGGACACTGCACCGATGTCAGCCAAGTCTCCTTTGTCGCCTCTTAGACATGCGTGGCAGGTAATAGTTGTTCTATTCTTTACACCCCAAATTTGGGCCCAGATAACCCTCGTAAGAGGTGACTGATGTAGGGACTTAGGAAGCTACCTAGTAAATAAAAAGCGTCTCAGAAATCGGATGTGCTAGCCTACTGTAGACGTAAAACTGGTACAACGTACAATCGCTCTTAGGTTCAGATAACATAGAAATCACATAGAGTGGTTAACAAAGTGGTTGATATGGTCGTTTGAAGAAGAAAAAGAAGAAGTTCGTGCTACATCAACTACTGGCTGATTGAACAACATCTTGCTTTTGACAACATCTTGTCTAGTTGGAGACAACATCTTGTCTAGTTGGAGACAACATCTTGTCTAGTTGGAAACAACATCTTGTCTAGTTGGAGACAACATCTTGTCTAGTTGGAGAAAACATTTGTCTTAGTTGGAGACAACATCTTGTCTAGTTGGAGACAACATCTTGTCTAGTTGGAGACAACATCTTGTCTAGTTGGAGAAAACATGTTGTCTAGTTGGAGACAACATCTTGTCTAGTTGGAGACAACATCTTGTCTAGTTGGAGACAACATCTTGTCTAGTTGGAGACAACATCTTGTCTAGTTGGAGACAACATCTTGTCTAGTTGGAGACAACATCTTGTCTAGTTGGAGACAACATCTTGTCTAGTTGGAGACAACATCTTGTCTAGTTGGAGACAACATCTTGTCTAGTTGGAGACAACATCTTGTCTAGTTGGAGACAACATCTTGTCTAGTAGTTGGAGACAACATCTTGTCTAGTAGTTGGAGACAACATCTTGTCTAGTTGGAGACAACATCTTGTCTAGTTGGAGACAACATGTTGTCTAGTTGGAGACAACATCTTGTCTAGTTGGAGACAACATCTTGTCTAGTTGGAGACAACATCTTGTCTAGTTGGAGACAACATATTGTCTAGTTGGAGACAACATCTTGTCTAGTTGGAGACAACATCTTGTCTAGTTGGAGACAACATCTTGTCTAGTTGGAGACAACATCTTGTCTAGTTGGAGACAACATCTTGTCTAGTTGGAGACAACATCTTGTCTAGTTGGAGACAACATCTTGTCTAGTTGGAGACAACATCTTGTCTAGTTGGAGACAACATCTTGTCTAGTTGGAGACAACATCTTGTCTAGTTGGAGACAACATCTTGTCTAGTTGGAGACAACATCTTGTCTAGTTGGAGACAACATATTGTCTAGTTGGAGACAATATTTGTCTAGTAGTTGGAGACAACATCTGTCTTAGTTCGAGACAACATCTTGTCTAGTTGGAGACAACAATAATCTTATTGACAATTCATGTCAGAAATATCAAATTTGTTATAGGGACAAATTTGTCCAATTTTGAAACAATCATGTCTAATTAGAACATCTTAATAGTATTGTCCAACACAATCTTTCTCCAGATTGAATCAACATCATGTCCTAATGTTGGACCATGTTCATAGGTGAGAAACTAGTCAGACAGAGATTTTAGTAGTTAACAACATAGTGTTGTAGTATCGAAGAGACCAGTTTAGAAATGAGAAACATCTTGTAAAAAGTGTTGGGTACAACATCAGTGACTAGACTTTCATCAGAAACAACAATTATGATTCGGACACATTACAGATTACCAACAGCAGTGACCACAAGATACATTGTCGATACAAGTGGAACAACACTCAAAAGGCGACAGCAAAGTGGATCTCAGATAATAAATGAGAGGCGAAAACATGTTGTCTAAGCGACACAATACGTTTCTGTATACAGCTTTCTTGCTACGACGCTTGTGAGACAATACGGATAAGAAACACGTAGTGGAAAAAAAATTTGTCGTTGGACTTTACTTGATGTACAACCATCAGACAATATCTTTGATTGTATTTCGTTATTTACAATATTGATCTAGTCGAGACAAATCTTTCTAGTTCTAACTAGTTCTTCTTCTTCTTTTCAGCAACAGTTCTCTATATCGACACACGAGTTGTTAAACAACTTGTATGTGATCTAGAGCCTAGAGCGATTATACTTGTACTAGTTATACACATTTCAAGGCATATCATTTCTTTGACACTTTTTAAGTTAACTAGGTAGCTGTCTGAGACCACTACCTGAGTGGACACTCTTTATGGACATGTCTTGTGGAGCACAGTGGTCTATTTTGCCATCTTCTAGTGGAGGCAACACATGCGTCTAACTGGAGACAACATGATTTGTATGATGGATCAGTCAGTAGTTGATTGCACATGGTCAGAGTAGAAATCGTGGTGGCAGACCATTTAATGATACATGTAAATAAGGGACAAAAGAAAATACCAGTCATAATAAAATGACTAATAAACAATTGCATTATGAAGAAACATTTGTTAGTAGTAGAAAATTTGTCTAGTAGTTGGAGACAACATGTTGTCTAGTAGTTGGAGACAACATCTTGTCTAGTAGTTGGAGACAACATCTTGTCTAGTAGTTGGAGACAACATATTGTCTAGTAGTTGGAGACAACATATTGTCTAGTAGTTGGAGACAACATCTTGTCTAGTTGTTGGATACAACATCTTGTCTAGTTGGAGACAACATCTTGTCTAGTAGTTGGAGACAACATCTTGTCTAGTTGTTGGAGACAACATCTTGTCTAGTTGGAGACAACATCTTGTCTAGTAGTTGGAGACAACATATTGTCTAGTTGGAGACAACATATTGTCTAGTTGGAGACAACATCTTGTCTAGTTGGAGACAACATATTGTCTAGTTGGAGACAACATGTTGTCTAGTTGGAGACAACATGTTGTCTAGTTGGAGACAACATGTTGTCTAGTTGGAGACAACATGTTGTCCAGTTGAGAACACCATTTGTCTAGTTGGAGACAACATGTTGTCTAGTTGGAACAACATGTTGCCTAGTTGGAGACAACATATTGTCTAGTTGGAGACAACATCTTGTCTAGTTGGAGACAACATGTTGCCTAGTTGGAGACAACATGTTGTCTAGTTGGAGACAACATCTTGTCTAGTTGGAGACAACATGTTGCCTAGTTGGAGACAACATATTGTCTAGTTGGAGACAACATATTGTCTAGTTGGAGACAACATATTGTCTAGTTGGAGACAACATCTTGTCTAGTTGGAGCAACATATGTTATGGAACACATGTTGCCTAGTTGGAGACAACATGTTGTCTAGTTGAGACAACAATGATCTTATTGCAATTCTATGTCAAAATATCGAAATTTGTTATAGGACAAATGGTGCCAATTTTGAAATGCAATCATGTCACCATGAACACTAAAATAGCATTGTCCAACGCAATCTTTCTCCCCACATTATGCTAATCCAACAGTGCCAATCCTGGACGCTGACATCAAACGGTGGAAGAAAACTAGTCACGACAGAGATGAAGTGTCTACACAGAGTGTTTGAGTATCAAGAAGAGACCGGTTTAGAAATGAAGACATAAGTAAAAAAAAATGTCGGTACAACATCAGTACTAGACTTCATCAAGAAACAACAAATTAAATGATTCGGCCATAAACAGATTACCAACAGACAGTGTACAACAAAGATACAAGTTACTCCGATACAATGTATACAAATCAAAAAGGCATACACGCAAAAGGTGGATCTCAGAAATAAAAGAGGAGGCGAAAAACACTGTTTGTAAATCGCACACAATAGCCCGTTTTATACAGCTTTTCTTGCCCTGACGACGCTGTGAGGCAATACAGGATAAGAGAACAATAAAGAAGAAGAAATGTGTGTCGTTGACTTTACTTGATGTACAACCACAGACAATATCTTTGATTGTATTTCGTTTTTTCAATATTGATCTGTCGTAAAGAAATTTTCGTCTCTAACTAGTTCTTCGTCTTCTTTTTCATCGACCGCTCCATATCGACCACTTGTTAAACAACTCTGTGTGTGATCTGAGCCTAAGAGCGATTATACGTTGTACCAGTTATACGCCTACAAGTAGGCCAGCATATCCGATTTCTGCGACGCTTTTATTTACTAGGGTAGCTTTCCTAGACCCTACCTGCGTCGCCTCTTACTACATGTCTTGTAGATCGCAGTGGTACTATTCTTTGCTTCTAGCGGGCCCCGGCACCACGCATGCGTCTAACTAGTGAACATGTGATTTGTTGATGGATCAGTCAGTAATTGATTGCACGGTCGAGGGAGTAGATAAGTGGTGGCAAGCCAGTTAATGATCATGTAAATAAGGGACAAAGAAACTACCAATAATAAAATGACTAACAACAATTGGCATTAATAGCAAGAAACAATTATTATTTATTAGTAGAAAATTTGAGTAGGAGTCAGTTAACTGTATTTAGATAGTCTCTGTAAGCTGACGTGTTTTGTTTGTAACCAGTGGCGGCTCGTAATAATTTTTGTTGGTGAGGCCAGACAAAAACTATCGGAAAAATCATGGTTTTTGGTTGTTATGTTTTAATTTACAAAATAGTAAATACTCGTTACACATTATTTTTGGTGGGACCCGGCCTCAGTGGCCCTAATGACGAGCCACCATGCTTGTAACACTTTTCAATCGTACTCAGATCGTGATTGTGGAGAAGTCAGACTAGTTTCCAGTGACAGAGTTTATCTCTGAAGCCGTTGAGACTACCAATCAGATCTGACACCATGCTACAGTATAACTCGTTGTGGTACTACAAAGTGGGACATTCTGTTTGTAAAATCTTACCAGTAACCCATCTGCCCAAATATCGGATCCTGTTTGACAGTTTCAGATTCAAATATCTCCATTATACTCTGGACTTGACCATATGTGCTCCGATCTCCTTCGCAATATCTCCAACAGCCTCCAGCGACTGAACATACTAGTTTGATGAGCCTACTCATATACCTGTTATTCTTTTCTTTTCTGGCCACTCCAATCCTCAATCCCAGGTCTTGGAATCTAGTAGTTGACATGGATTGATTTAAAGTTGAACAGTATGCATACACTCTCTGTCATTCTAATAAGTTAGAATGATGCTGACATATGTACACCGAAGTATATATATTGTAATGTAACGACGTTTTTTTCCCCGATCCAGAAGCACTTGAGCTTTCAGCTCATCGGCTCGGTGCCATGGACATCGTAACGTTCGGTTCGGGCCACGAACACTGTAAATCTGTATAACCTGTGGCTTTTCTGCCAGCCCGCGAAATTGAACCCGCACTCACAGAGGGCTTGTCACCTGTTGTCTAACGTGCTGCGAACACGCTGGGCAGGTGGTCAATGTAACGACATAAAGATCTTCATCAGAACAGTAATACTGCCTCAAAAACTACTTCATAACTTGAATTCTCCGAATAGATTGTATTCTTATTTTTCATGTTTGATGGCCTACACACTCTTATCTCATATATATATATATATATATTCTCTCCTATCACCCTTGGACTGATGTACAAGAATTCCACATGAATTCTGCTGTTGCTTCTGTTAAAGGGGTTAGGCTCTCTAGAAAATTTTAGTTTTAGTCAAAAACATCGATTTTTCAAAGTGTTTAGTTCTATAAAATACAACATTCGTACTATCGATTACACATACAATTATGTTTTGTTTGCGTATTAGCATTACAACATAATAGAAACTTTCAATTCTATATTTTTCTTTCAAATTCCAAGTTAAAATTGAACTTTCTCAAAATCATTTTTTCCCATTTTGTTGTGTCGAAATCCGATTTAACTAATACTAAAGGTAATAGAAATTATACATCATTATAAATTTGTAAATATGTAAAATTAATTTTCATGTGAAATATACACTTTTTGTTTTGAACAAGTTTAAAATAAAATCATATTTTAAGTTTAAAATTAATCATCATAGTGAAAATGTATTTGACTTTACTCAATATATTTTTTTGTAATTTAGATTTAATACATATTTAAGATGACGTTATGGAACATGAAAGTTTTTAAATTAAGGGATCAGAGAGAGAGAGAGAGAGAGAGAGAGGAGAGAGAGAGAGAGAGAACATTAAAATAGATCTACATTCTTAGCTACTATGCCCATTATAAAATAATTCTCTAACTTAATTAATAAAGAAAATTATTTTTTCGAGTCAAACCCTTAAAGTATCCCCTACATGCTCGCCTGCCCAGCGTATTCGTAGCGCGTTAGACGACGGGTGAAAAGCCCCCTTTGAGTGCAGTTCAATTCCGCGGGCAGGCAGAAAAGCTTCAGGTTCTCCAGATTTACGGTGTTCATGGCACCGAACCAAGGCCTTACGATGTCCATGGCACTGAGCCGAAGAGCTGAAAGCTCAAGTGTTTCTGGATCGAGAAAAGATCCCTACATAATCGTCCTTGGTACCGGGGCACGCAAGTGAAGCAAAGAATAGTACCACTGCCAACTACAAGGTATGCCGTAAGAAGCGACTGATGTAGGACATAGGTAAGCTACCTAGTAAATAAAAGCATGCAGAAATCAGATGTGCTGGCGCTACTTGTAGGCGCATAACTGGTACACCCTACAATCGTTCTTATGCTCAATCTTTAATTGCCTTTCATGTATTAGCGTTCGTTGTTAAATACACAACTATATTTTAACATACTCTTTTGTGATAAGTTTGCTTTGTCAAGAAGTCGTTCATACGTTGCCATTGTTTGAGTGCATCCCTAAACCGCAGATTTGACGTTTAGTGACATGTGCACATTAAAAACCTCCTTGTCGCCTCTTCGACATCTCGATGTCAGGTACAGGGGTTTATCTCTTACATCCCAAATTTGGATGTGCACTCTTCATATTGATGGTTCTTATGTCTGATCTCATTAAAAGCAAAGCTGTTAACAAGTGGTAGATATGAAGCGTTAGAAGAAGAAAAATCCCTACAATACAAACACACAAACACCTACTACTGCTACTTGTTACATATTACATGGCAATACAAATGAGTAACATACTGACAGAAACAAAAACAACACTGAGATGAAAAATTCAAATGACTAATAAATCAGTTTATAATACTAAACTCTCATCATCATCAGGTGCAGTGCCGGCTGGCGTAGGCGATCATGGATCTCCACAAATCTCTGTCTGTTGTGTTTGCTATCAATTCAGATGTTGACGCTCTACCGTGCCATGAAGTCAGGCTATCTAAAAATGGCTCTCTCCGTTTTCCTCTGTCTCGTCTACCCTCGATTTTACCGGTTGTCACAATGTGTTCTAAACCTCCCCTCCTCATCACATGCCCGAAAAATGATGACTGCCTCTTTCTTATATTGATGATAAGCTTTCTCTGTGTCTTGATCTCATTCAGCACCTCAACATTAGTCATTTTAGCAGTCCATGGAATTCTCATCATTCTTCTATAGAACCACATTTCTGTGGTTCTCAGAGATTTTTCGATCTGTTTGTTCATTGTCCATGACTCACATCCGTATGTCAGTATTAGTTCTATGTAGCACTGAATAACTCGCATTCTGATCGGGATTGACAAGGACTTGTTGCAGATAATGCTTCTCATTTTCAGGAATGATGTTTTCGCTTGTCCTATTCTGCTCTTTATTTCTGACCGGCATCTGCCATCTGATGTTACCACTAAACTCTACTACATGGACAACGAAGATACTCCAAAGTTGCTAATACGATCATTCCTCAACGACGCTAATATATTCTGACTAATTATTTTCTTTACCAGTTTTTCAAAAGATATTTAATTTTAATTTTATGTATTTCTTCATAAATGTCGTTTCTGTGTTTTATGTACCCTAACGAGGTCATACTCAGCGTGGTTATATTTATTTCAGTACATATGTCAAATCGCTTGTTGCCTTCTTCCGTATATATTTTATTACTATTAGTCTGTGTTTTCAGTTTCATCCATTTACTGCCTCTGTAATCTTGGTCCGTGAGTT
Source organism: Arion vulgaris (assembly GCA_020796225.1). Lineage (NCBI taxonomy): Eukaryota > Metazoa > Mollusca > Gastropoda > Stylommatophora > Arionidae > Arion > Arion vulgaris. The sequence continues at coordinate 52,660,298 of CM036762.1, read as the reverse complement.
TTCTTAGTCACATTTTTGGTATACTGCTCTTTCTCAGAAGTTCAAATAAGTAATTTGTGCTTGAAATATGTTTATGGCATTAAGACAGATTTTCACGGTGAAAAATTGTGAACAAAATCCACGAAATGTATCTAAGACGAGCTAGAATATAACATAGCATCTATTTCAAATTGTTACTTTCTGTCTAGAAACAAATACTAGGAGACGACAAAAATGTCTGAGCTGTACCTTTGGTAATTACTAATAAACAGGGGATAGACATACTTGGACCAGATCTGATAGAGAAACCATATGTACAGAGCGGGGAACGAATTTACTGTTACAACCTCATTATCAGCAGTTGGTTCTTCTTCCAAGTTCGAGAGTTCAAAGTTCACGAGTTTAGAGTCATCAACAACCGGAAACAGTAAAAGTACTGGAGATGGTAATGGTATATCGGTAAGAACTTGAGTCTAATGTCATTTTTTTCTGACAAGAATTTATATATGACACACAGACGCGTGTTTGAAGACATCTGCAAGTATCCACGTACGCTCACACCTAATTTGATATTTTTTTTAAGTTGGTAATGTTATTGTATACATACATGGAGTGTACAGATACAGCTTTGGACCATAAAACAAACATTAAAAAAACAAAATTGAAGCTTTTGAAACATTCATAGAATATTCCAGATCTGTAGAATATGTTAGAGTTGCACGTAGAATTATCGGTTTTACTATATGAATGACATACATTTCATATGAAGCAATTGTTTACACGCTGTTTCGTTGATTCGATCGAAAAAACACAATGGCTGACTTGTGTGGAAATTTTTTTACCGGCATGCACAGCGCTGAAAAAGTTGTGCAAATTGCTAAAAGATCTGTGTTTGTACATCATGTACATAAACGATCTTAGAACATCCTGGACAGAGAGAGAAAAAACACAAAACAAGACATGCATATCAAGGAACACTGGCTCATAATTAAGAGCATGTTCCAGAAAGAGAACTGTTTTGCCACGTTAAATGTCACACTGGTTTGGAGAGAACGGTAATGGAAGACATGATTCCTGGAGTATGAGGCAGGGGACGACCAAGGGAAGGTAGCAGCAGGACATCAAAGTCCTTGAGCATAACGCTGGAAGAGACGGGAGATCTTGCGAGAGACAATGAGTTTTTCAGGCTGTCTGTGATAAAAGCGTCGTTCCGCAAGGGACACACTACTACTTGAGTACAGAAACTGCTTAGAAATGTTTGTAGAGAATTAACCTTTCACTTCGTAAGTTTTTAAGCCCTCAGGCGCACCTATATTGCAATATTTACTAAATTAGACAGTGTACTGGCTTTGCGTCAATCTAAGTTCTTCTTCAAACGCTCCATATCGACCACTTGTTAACCATTCTATGTGAATTGTCTGTGATCCGAGTCTCTCTCTCTTGCGATCACCCTTAGACCGACGTACCAGATTTCCCCATAAAGTGTTTTATTCATGTGGAAATCTAATTCATGTAGCCTTATCATGGCTGTGTTTTGTCACATCTTTATCGCCATTTACAGCTCGGGGGCTTATCCTGGGTTCGCTCTACGTCAGCCTTGGGATGTCCCCAGCCGACCTGGAAGACAGCAGGTTGCTATTTTCTTTTAGGGTAGCTACCCTTAGACAACCTTTCCTCCCGGGTTGTTGAGCGTCATCTGCCCAGGTTACCAGTTTGTTTTTGGACTACTTGGTTTGCCTGCCGTCCAGTTTTGTGTACGCTTTGCTCCGCTAGCCTTTGACTCTCACCAATCAAACTACAAAACAGTATTAGTTCTCTGCGAGGGAGACGTAGTTATTGTTCTCTGGATGGAGAAACCATCTTCGAGGCTCGCCACCGTTTTGTCCACCTTTCGCTTCTTTTTGGTGCCTCCTCACCCATCTCTGCTTGTGCCCTCGTCCACAGACTGGGCTCACCTCTTTTCTCTTCGTCACCTTCGCTCACATTGTTCTACTGGGCAACACCTTACCCATTTCTATCTCTTTGTGCAGTTTATCAATATTCGGTAGGAACGCTTGCACTAGACTCAAACCTCTGCTGGGCTTTCCAGTCCCTCTGCACAATTGGGTGGTCCGTTCACTCCTACGTTTGCCACGCCTTTTCGTCGCCCCATCATCAGCACCGTACATGTCTGTCCCACCGGTAGACTCACCTGTGTAACATCCGTATGCGTGTTGGTGCCTGCTCACCGTGTTTATCAGGTTTCTCACCGTGCTCACATTTACTATGCCTCGAGACTGTCAGGACACGCAACTCAGTTTGGGTCCCCACCTCAAGGCTTCGAGCTTCGCCCCATGTGGGCCCACGTCTCTTCTCTGGATGCACCCTCATCCCTTTATGTTTATTTGTTCAGCTTTTCCCATCGGCCAGGAGAGACGTGCATTAAAAGTCACTCTGGGATTCTGCTCGTCTATGTTGCGAGCGGATCTCATCAAACGTAACTGCGTCTGCATCACTACTTATACCAGAGTAGCTCTTCCTCGATACCTACCCTCTTAGCCAGACAGGAACCGTTGTCTGTTACCAGGGTCACTACGTAGAGGTGGGGTAGGATCTAGGTTAGTGCCAGCTCAATAATTCTGGCGCGACGTTGTCCCTCTGCGCCTTTGACCCCTGGACCGAGTCTAAGAGCGATTATACGTTGTGCCAGTTATGCGCCTACAAGTATGCCAGAACATCAAATTTCTGCGACGCTTTTTATTTACTAGGGCAGCTTCCCTAGGCCCCTACCTCAGTCGCCTCTTACGACCATGCCTTGTAGATCGCATTGTTTTTACCAGTAATCTTCTTCTGCTTTCTCACTAGATTGGGATTTTAGACAGGGAGTTGGTGCCTGTCTTGAATTTAGTGTACAAGTGGAGGCTCATGCTGTTGTGACCCGTCCGGAGGCGAAGTATGGCTGTCTGATTCTTTCTGGACAGTTGGTAATATCCATCATCCTTGCGTTTTGGGTGTTCTTTATCCCATTTTGCTTTGTAGTACCCTTTGGCGATGGTTTTCTTGCTTCTTCACAGCTAGCCAGGTGGGGCATTCCTGCTACCTTTTTAGCCAGTCTGTCAGCATCTTCATTCCCCTTGATCTTGCAGTGTATCTAGAAGTTATCAAAAGACATTTATCACCCAGACAGAACATGAAAAACTGTAAAATACACACTTGATATATTCTTAATTTTATAAATATTATTGTGATACCGTCTATTTTTAAGTTTGGCTATTAAAAAACGAGATAACTTCAGAGTTATGCTTTCAGTTCCACAGAGTTATCCATCATTGTCCAATAGGTGGTCTCTCTATTAAAAGGTGTTTTTATTTTTTGGTGGTATCTTCGTTTGTGATAAATGCTACACGGATTCTAAGTGGATTTTTTTGGTTCGGATACATAACACGTGGAGAGCCGCTGTAGCGTAGTTGTTAGTGAACTCGATTCGCAAGGCTGGTGGTCTGGGTTCAGCTCCCGCGTGGAATTTTCCCGACCGCGACGGCTCTCAGGTCGACCCAGCCTCAACTGGGTACCAGACATGCTCTGGGAAAGTAAAGGCGGCCGGCGTGATGCTGACCACATCACCCATCGTGTGCCGACGGTCAATGAAAAATACACACCTAACACTGTATTGACCTATATACCACAAGGTATGAAAGGGTTCCTTTACTTTTTACATACATAACGCATTCTGAGTACCTTCTTCTTTCTTCTTCTGATTTCGCCTGCTGTTAACCCTTTGAACCCTGGCCAACTATACCTTAAAAACCCTCGCCCCTGGGCTCCTGAGCAAAAACAGCACATATCAGAATTGTTTGAAAAACAAGATAGATTGGCAGAATTAAGTGTCCTATAATTTGTTATCGACTTACCCCATCATCTACAGTATTCCTGCTTACTATGCCATTCTTCCCAACATGTAGATCCTTCCTTTAGACACAGGAAATGTTGACAAAATGTGCACCAAAATTGTGTCTTCACTTTTTTGACTGGTCTGTCTTTGTAATCCATGTTTGGAAAGTTACTGACATGTTTGAACATCAGTCGGTTCAAATAATTCTTCTAAATGATCATCCGACTCACTTTCGATTTCGTTATCAGAATAATCATATTCTAAGTCTAATTCATCTTCAGAATCATTTAAAAGATGTTCAACAGCTTGCTCTGTTGTCATCCTTTTCGAGTGACCATTTCCGAAATTTTCAGCCTGTCGTCTCATCTTTTAAAAATTAATAAAATATTATAAAATCACTATGTTTCAAACCACGATGCAAACCGCCATTTAGATAAACCTTTAAGGGAAGCAGTTCCTGTGTTTGACGTCACAGTAGTACACAAGTTATCGCTGAACACCGACAAATAACGAGTAGGGGTTCTCATCCCGATATGTAGGCACCCCGGGTATACGTGTACTAATGATAATACCGTAATATCGGGAGGGCGGGTTCAAAAGGTTAATTCTGGCGTAGTCATACAGCCTGGTATGGCGTTTCTGACTGATTTTTGCGTGAAAGCTTACTTTCCTGTGTATTAGTGCCCTTCTCCATACAGGCATGCCTTCTCCGACTTCAGAAAATCGTGGCATATCCCAAAGGACGTAGCCATCAACCACAGTAAACAAGTCGTTGATTTTCTAGGCACCACTTAAACGTTCAGTAGTTTGCCATTGCTTTCTGAACGGGTGGCGCCATCGTCCTTTGTTAAAATCAACGGAAACAATTTGCAAGCAAACTGTCCGCAGCGTGATTCGAACTCAGAACGTCGGGGTTAATAGACCGAGTCACTAACCCCTAGGCCACAGACGCCACCTTCTCCGACTTGAAATTAAGATCCTCAAGTATTGATCTGTGGTTCGCCCGTGTGAGGCCGGGGCCCGCAAGAGAAGCAGCGAATAGTAACACTGCGGCCTAAAGACATGTCGTAAGAGGCGCTTAGAGTAGGGGCATAGGGAAGCTACCAAAGTAAATTAAAAGGCGTCTCATAAATCGGATGTTCTGTCTTACTTATGGGCGCATAACCGGCACAGCGTACAATCGCTCTTAGGCTCACATACAGATCACAGAGTGGTTAACCCAGTGGTCGATATGGAGCTTTCAAAGAGGAAGAAAAATATGTTCAGAACCTGCTTAGGTGAGCTGGCAGTAACCAAGACTCTACTGCACCTCTACGTGATGTTCAGAACTTGCTTAGGTGAGCTGGCAGTAACCAAGACTCTACTGCACCTCTACGTGATGTTCAGAACTTGCTTAGGTGAGCTGGCACTAACCAAAACTCTACTGCACCTCTACGTGATGTTCAGAACTTGCTTAGGTGAGCTGGCACTAACCAAAACTCTACTGCACCTCTACGTGATGTTCAGAACTTGCTTAGGTGAGCTGGCAGTAACCAAAACTCTACTGCACCTCTACGTGATGTTCAGAACTTGCTTAGGTGAGCTGGCACTAACCAAAACTCTACTGCACCTCTACGTGATGTTCAGAACTTGCTTAGGTGAGCTGGCAGTAACCAAGACTCTACTGCACCTCTACGTGATGTTCAGAACTTGCTTAGGTGAGCTGGCAGTAACCAAGACTCTACTGCACCTCTACGTGATGTTCAGAACTTGCTGCTTAGGTGAGCTGGCAGTAACCAAGACTCTACTGCACCTCTACGTGATGTTCAGAACTTGCTTAGGTGAGCTGGCACTAACCAAGACTCTTACTGCACCTCTACGTGATGACCTTGAAAAAAGTTTGATGCATCGTAGTCTGGCAAAGTAGTCTGATATGATGTTCGTCCATCACGGGTGATGATGACCACAGACATTTTCATCCAAGGGAATGTAGTTGCGTTATGTTTGTCTGTGTGTGCGTAGATGACTAGTGAGCCCGATACGGGCTTGAAATGTTCTTGTACAGTGTGGGAAAGGTATACTTGCACTTGTGGGAAGTTTTACTGCCTTTCTATTTTGACGTTTTTGTTCCATCCGTGCTGTTCTACCTGCCTCGCAGGCCGAGGAACCATGTCGAAGAAGTGTGCGCCAGGCTGATCTGTCTTGAGCAACATTCTCCCAGTTGTTGACATCTATGCCAAAGATTTCATCGAGTTCTTGAGTGTATCTTGTAATCGCTTTTTCTGACCACCCTGTGAGCGTTTACCGCTATGCAGCTCACCATAAAGAGTTCATTTAGGTACTCTGCAATCTGGCATTCGAGCCAAACGTCCTGCCCATCGTGTCTGGGACTGCATCAAGATTGTATAGATGCTTTGAAGAGCAGCTCCTTTCAGGCTGATATAGATGAATGGGGAGCTACTAATGAGACTACATGGTAGTGTACGTGTAAAATACATTACAATTTAGAACTTCACATATGGAGGATACAACCCAGAGCACGACAGTATAAATACACTAAACAGAAAAGCACAGACCACAGTCTTCAGACTTAGAACGGGACACTGCAGTCTCAGAGCACACCTCCACAGAATGGGTCTCAGGGACTCGGCAGCCTGCACCTGTGGAGCACCAAAGCAGTCCCCAGAGCACATCCTGCAAGACTGCCCTAGTCTGAGTAGTGAGAGATTGGAGATCTGGCCAACAGAAACAACACTACAAGACAAACTATGGGGAACCGGTGAAGACCTCAAGCGCACCGCCCTGTTTATGACACATACCGGAGTAGTCGCATAGCAAAAGTTGATCGCAGAAGAAGAAGAAGAGGAACTTCATATGACAATATCGCCCGAGTGGTTACCGGGGCCCAAATGTGGGGTGTAAAGAATAGAACCACTGTTACCTGCCACGCATGTCGTAAGAGGCGACTAAGGAGGTCTGGATGAGATCGGATGCATGTATCCGCTAGGGAATGCTAACCCGAAACAAATGCTTGCAGAAAACGGATGCACCAGGCCGTAAGGCGCATAACATGGTGCAACGACCCTCACAATGAGGAATGGGATAACGGATTCTACGGTTGCCAATCTGCCTCGGAGATTTAGCCAGGCAGTAAGAATGCCAGACCTACCATCACGAGGGTGGCCAAAACTTACTGCAGGAAGAGGTCAGCACAAACGGGGAAGCAGAAATCATAGGAATTATATCCTACGGAACTGCCCCCAGTATGCAAACTTGAGAAGAAAGAGGTGGCCCACTTACACTAGCGTCCAAGACAAACTGTATGGCGTGGTGATAATCTGAGGCAGACGGCTGCCTTTATTAAAGAATCCGAAATCTCAATCTAGTGAGAACGAAGAAGAAGAAGATATGACAACATAAATATTAATACATTAAAAATTTTTTGTGTATTCAGCTTCTACAATCAACTTCTGCTATACGATGACTACTCCGGTATGTGTTATAAACAGGTCGGTCCGCTTGAGGTCTTCACCGGTCCCCCATAGTTTGTTTTGTAAGGTTGTTTCTGTTGGCCAGATTTCCATTCTCACTCTGTTCAGGCTGGGGCAGTCTTGCAGGATGTGCTCTGAGGGCTGCTTTGGTGCTCCACATGTGCAGGCAGCCGAGTCCCTGAGACCCATTCTATAGAGTTATACTCTGAGACCGCAGTCTCCCATTCTAAGTCTGAATACTGTGAACTGTGCTTTTCTGTTTAGTGTATTTATACTGTCGTGCTCTGGGTTGTATCCTCCATTTGTTTCTCTCCACATCATTATTCCGGTTTGTTTCATGAGTCTTTACTTCTGTAAAACTTTGTGTTGTGTTAGGCTTCCTGCAGCTTTTGTGAGTTTGTCATCTTTTTCATTTTATGAGATGCCACAGTGTGTTAGCATCCACTGTAAGAGTACTTCTGATATCTTTAGCAGTAAGTTGAATTTTTTGTCTTATATCCAGGATGAGCTTGTCTTGTTTGGGACATGAAATGGTCTGGAGAACGGATCTTGAATTTTGTTTTTTTTCGATCCAGTAGCACTTGAGCTGAAAGCTCTTCTGCTCGGTGTCATGGACACCGTAACCCTTCGGTTCAGTGCCACGAACACAGTAAATCCGGGGAATCTGTGGCTTTTCTGCCAGTCCGCGGAGTTGAACCCGCACTCACAGCGGACTTATCACCCGTAGTCCAACGCGCTACGAACACGCTGGGCATAAAGACTGCACTATTTTTTGCTGACACCTGCTGGTCGTTGAAAATCTGTACGGCTGCAAGGAGGACTAATTCCTCTGCTCTAACGTTGATGCATGTTTCTCCTGCTGCCAGAGAGTGTGTTTCTGTGTTTCCTTGGGAGTGTGTAATGTAGATTCCGCTGCCTCCATTCCTGATAACATCATGATATATGACGCCCCACGTGCGTCGCAACGACACCGGATGAACACACTGCCAGCAGAAAAAATTCACATGCTATTTTAAAATATGGTTGGAATCCAACTTGTCAATTTGTTGAATACGTGCATATCAAACCGATATATAAAGAAAAAAAACATTGTTTGTTCTTGGGCGATACTTTCACGAACAATTGGTTATTCTTGGAAACTGATTTGGAAACTTCAGGTAATTTTATATGTCATTGCATGTAGCTGATACGTCAACCTTGAACAGTTCTTGGTATTAGGAGATTTAGGTATAAGGTTTGAGAATTCAAATAGTTTTGGAAGAAGTCTGTTTTCTTAGACTATCGTTTTGAAGAGTAATAGTTTATGTGTGTCCTCTTCTTCTCTTCCACCATTTACTTCTTTATAGATGTGTTAGGGGGGGAGGGTGGAACGTAGTGATCTTGTATGTGCTTGTTTCAAGGCACTTTGTAAAGCAGATATTCATTTTTGTAAGGGTGTTTCTGATGCCGTCGTTCCATCTTTGTTTGGTCTTCCTCGTGCTTTATACTCATTATACTTTTTCTGTATGGCTATCTGTGGTAGGCGATACCAGGGCATTCTTGTCAGGTGTCCAAACTCTTTAATCTAGTGTTCTTTTATGAATTGCATGACTGGTTTCACATTCAGTCTTCTTCTGATTTCTTCATTTCTAATTTTGTCTCTTATTATCACACCTGCAGCTCTTCTAAGACACATCATCTCAGTTGTGTGCCATCTACAAAATACATCTGAAGCCGAAGTGCAGCGTTCCATAATGGTGAAGTACACTGATAATATGATAATAAAGAAAGGAAGCTTTCACAAAAAAATCAGTCACAAGTGTCATATTAGTCGCTCTGACTGCACATAAACTCATAGCGGGCTATGGAAAATAAATATCTATAAAATGAGAAAATGCTTGCAACCAAGCACACCATATCTTCTTTTACTGTTTAAGTATTAGATCAAGTCTCCCAGATTCATATGGAAAAGGCTCTGGCGAATCACGACAGTCATCTCTTCACATCGCCAGTTTTTTCGGGCTAGCAAGGGAGCAAAGAATAGCAACACTGTGACCTACAAAACATGTCGTAAGAGGCAACTGAGGTAGGGGCCTAGGGAAGCTGCCCTAGTAAATAAAAAGCGTCGCAGAAATCGGATGTCCTACTTGTAGGCGCATATCTGGCACAGCGTACAATGGCTCTTAGGCTCGGATCACATACAAATCAGAAAGAGGGGTTAACAAGTGGTAATATGGAGCGTTCGAAGAAGATCTATCTCATAATATAAAGTTATTAAATTGATCGGTAGGACTATCATCATTATTTCACTTCGATGAATAGGCATGTGTGCTTCCATCTCTTCCATACACATGAAGATCTCGGTGGTAGTGCACGAACTCCGTAGCACCGATGTAACTTTGAAGATAGTGAACATTTTTCTAAAAATTTACTAACCTTGTTAATGAATTTTGCCCGGGTAGCGAGTTTATCATTCATCTCTGATAAAAATTGGAACTCGATCTCACCAATATTCTTCTTCTTCTTAAACGACCTCTGGTCATGCGCTTAATTTACTGTGGACCACAAACTGGGCGGTCAGTTTCAGGTCTGTCAAGTTTCCCCAAGCTTAGTTTTCAGGTCGACTGGGTGTGGCCACATGTTGCTTCTCAGCTCAGCCAGGAGAGGACAGTCTTGCAGGATATGCTCCGGTGTTTGTTCCGCCTGCTGACACTGGCAGAGAGCTGTTTGACTTATTCCTAGTCTATATAAGTGTTTGTTGAGTCTGCAGTGTCCGGTGTGTAGTCGAAATATAATGACCTGGTCTGTTCTGCTTAGGTCTTTGAGGGAGTCGAGTCTTTTCCATAATCATATCCAGTGTTTGTCTTCCAGTCTACTGAATATTTTCTCTGTATGAGGGTTTTGACCTCTTAAAAAGACAGAGGTTGGTAAATTTGCTCTTTGGCACTGCCCTCCTTAGCTAAGACATCGGCACTCTCATTGCCTGCAATGCCACAGTGAGATGGAATCCACTGCAAGTGAATTTCTGCCTTTTCTTAAAGCTGGATCTCACCAACACTGATTTCAGAATTATTTAGAAAAATACCCTGTTCACTGCACTCGGGAAACGAACCGAGTACCTTTGAAACGAAATGTGAGCACATTACCTTCAAACCACAGAGACACCCAATTCATATAATAGCTGAGAACTATTAACATACCACTGTATATATAACATAACACTGTATATATAACATACCACTGTATATATAACATACCACTGTATATATAACATAACACTGTATATATAACATACCACTGTATATATAACATACCACTGTATATATAACATACCACTGTATATATAACATACCACTGTATATATAACATACCACTGTATATATAACATACCACTGTATATATAACATACCACTGTATATATAACATACCACTGTATATATAACATACCACTGTATATATAACATACCACTGTATATATAACATAACACTGTATATATAACATACCACTGTATATATAACATACCACTGTATATATAACATACCACTGTATATATAACATACCACTGTATATATAACATACCACTGTATATATAACATACCACTGTATATATAACATACCACTGTATATATAACATACCACTGTATATATAATCACAGCAAACTCTATTATTATTATTATTGTTTTTAATTAGAAATGACTGTGTAAATAATTTGAGAAATGAAAAACGTGGCATATCTTTTACAGAACGTAGCCATCTTCTTCTTCTTTCTTCTTTTGTCGTCACACTGCTACCGGGTTGTTGACCAGTGTCGTGGTTTTCTGTTTATGTCTTGCGCTGTTCTGGTGGCTTGTGTGATTGTTATCTTTGCTCTTTCACAGGATTCTGCTACGCCATCTAACCATCTTTTCCGTGGTCTTCCTCTTGCCTTCTTTCCCGATGTTCTGTTGTAGAAGACTCTGTATACTGTGGAGTTTGGATGCATTCTTATTAAGTGGCCAAACCACTTCATTCTTTGTTTATCTATATAATTCAAGCACGGTTTTGTGCCAACTTTCTTTCTTATGCTGATGTTGGTGATTCTGTCTTTTCTTGTGTTGTTGGTAACTTTTCTCAGGCAACGCATTTCACATGTAGTTATTTTTTGTGACTGCGCTTTGCTCAATGTCCATGTTTGGCTCTGGTAACACAAAGTAGGTATAAAATGCTGTTGATCATTTGTTTCTTAGCTGCCTGTGAAATTTTTGGGTGCCTTAACAATGGGGCTAGCTGGTAGGTTACAGCATTTGCTTTTGTACTCTAGCCTCTATCTCTCTATCTAGTTTTCCGTCTTCTGTGAATATGCTTCCTAAGTATTTGAATTCTTTCACTTGGTTTATTTTAGTACTATTGACATGGATGTCTAGATTATTATGTTTTCTTCCCATATTCATTATTTCTGTTTTAGTGTTGTTGATTTTCATGTCATGTTTCACACAATTATTGTTCAAAGTGTCAATATGATGTTGTAGATCTTGTTCATTTTGATGTATCAGGCACTGATCATCTGCAAAAAGCAGTTCATTTATTTCATCATTATCTGAATTCGACTCTTGAGTTATTTTATCCATATATGCAATAAAGAGTAGTGGTGAAAGGACACAACCTTGTCTAACACCTGATGTAATGGAGAACCAGTCGGTCATTCCTTCTGTAGTTCTTACTGTACTCTGGCTATCTTGATATAAGGCCATGATGTTACCTAATAGTTGTCCTTGGACGCCATATTCTTCAAGGATCTTCCATAGTTTGCACCTGTTTACTCTATCAAATGCCTTTTCTTGGTCTATAAATATAAGCTGTTTACTTTGATTGTATTCAATTGTTTGTTCGCAGATCTGTCTTAGTGTAAATATTGCGTCTGTGCAGCTCTTACCCTCCTAAACCCAAACTGGCTATTGCTTAACTGGGGCTCTAATATATGTCTTGCTCTTCGCTCCAATATTTTTGCAAACATTTTTCCTATTTGGCTCAAAAGAGAGATACCCCTGTATGTTTCACATTCTCTTTTGTCTCCTTTGTTCTTCCATATTGGGACTATAATAGCTCTCTGCCAGTCATCTGGAGCCTCTTGTGCCTCCCAGGCTATGTTAAAAATTCTGGTCAGCCATGTTATTGCTGTTGTCTTACACCCAAGTAACATTTCTGTTGTTATACCATCTATCCCTGCTGCCTTCCTTCTTTTGCTTTGATTTAGTCCATTACAAGAGTAAACGAGTCGTCCATTTTCTAAGCACCACTACTTCTTCTTGAGTTTGCCCGCTATGAAGACAGGTGTAGTAAGTCGCCTGGTATTGCGCTTGTGCCTGAGTTTTGCGTTAAGTCCTGCTTTCCCTTTTTTTTTTTTTTTATCAGTGTCCCCGGCCATGCAGGCGGGGCGTCTTCGACTTCAGAGGTTAGGAACCATTTATACGTTCAGTAGTTTTCCATTGATTTCTGAACGGTGATGTCCGCCCGAGTGGTTACCGGGGCCCAAATGTGGGGTGTAAAGAATAGAACCACTGTTACCTGCCACGCATGTCGTAAGAGGCGATTAAGGAGGTCTGGATGAGATCGGATGCATGTATCCGCTAGGGAATGCTAACCTGAAACAAATGCTTGCAGAAAACGGATGCACCAGGCCGTAAGGCGCATAACATGGTGCAACGACCCTCACAATGAGGAATGGGATAACGGATTCTACGGTTGCCAATCTGCCTCGAGATTTAGCCACGCAGTAAGAAGGTCAGACCTACCATCACGAGGGTGGACAAAACTTACTGCGGGAAGAGGTCAGCACAAACGGGGAAGCAGAAATCATAGGAATTATATCCTACAGAACTGCCCCCAGTATGCAGACTTGAGAAGAAAGAGGTGGCCCACTTATACTAGCGTCCAAGATGTATGGCGTGGCTGATAATCTGAGGCAGACGGCTGCCTTTATTAGAGAATCCGAAATCTCAATCTAGTGAGAACGAAGAAGAAGAAGAAGAAGAAATGTGATGTCTATTTTTAGCGGGTGTTTTTGGGGTAAAAGTCCAAGGGAACTAATTTGCTTCCAAACTTGCTCGCCGCGGAGTTTGAACCAAGAAGGCTTGGGTTGTGATTGAGCTCACTACCACTTGAGCTAGAGACGCTGACGTACATAATATACCTACCTACACATGACTTCAACCAGACGACATTACCACCAAACTCTGGACACGATACAAAAGTCAACCTTCATTCCCGATTAGGCTCAACTCTTCAACACGCTGCCATGTGTGACTCACACTCTGACATTTCCAGCTGGGGCGACAACACCCACCCACTTTAACATTGTCACTTCCGATATCCTCTTCCAAAAGTAATTTCATGGAGCAAGATGTTGCACCAGCTCTTATGGAGAGGGGTGCACACGGTTTGCGCGTGAGGAGGACACGATCTAATGATGATCCCGTTCTGTCAACGACCACAAATGCAAGTTGCCTTGCGTGAGTAATTTGCGAGACGGCATCAGCTGGGAACATAAACTACCAAGTATGTGATGTATGTTAGTTGCCCAGGTACCTACACCCACGCAGTTTTTAACAGAAAAAGCTAAGCAGAGTTCATGGCTGGTTTTGTTGATTTTTCTTCTCCCCACTTCCTGTGTTGGGTATCTTTAACTCCCCCCTACTAGATAATATGTGGATGGGTGGTTGGTTTCAGGGAACGTTGTTCAAGTAGGGCATTTTGACCCTGGCACCACAACTTGTAGGGGCTGCACAATAAATACTAAGCTTACTTTAATGGAATTATGTAATGGAATTATTTAATTAAACTGATGGAATTTTCATGACACAGTTACCCTCACAAAGCAACCATTAACATAACTAGCAATGAGATTAACTAGAAACTACAGAGAAAAAGAGGAGTGTGGAAACTAAAAAATATATGAAGAAGCGCAGTAGAAATTATTCACTAAAACAAAACTTAGATGTTCAGCTCAAATTTGAAATCTGTCTTGTTGTATGGCGTCTGTGGCTTATGGGATAGTGACTGTCTATTAACCCCGACGTTCTGCGTTTGAATTACGCTGCGAACAATTTGGTTGCAAATTGTTTCGCGTGGATTTTTATAAAAGGACGATGGCACCACCCGTTCAGAAAGCAATGGAAAACTACTGAACGTAATAATGTCTAGAAAAAAATCACAAACTGTTAAAATGCTGGGGTTGATTCGCAAAGTCATGTAAAGGATATGCAGTAAACTTAACTTGTTGTATGGCTCGGAAACATGTCGAGTAATCATGTTAACTACAACAAAAATTCTGACCTTTGTCAACAGATGTCTTCGGCGTATTATGAGATGGTATGACGGAGTTGCAAACACAGAACGAAAGATACGAACACGATATGAACTCATGTCCGTCGAAGTTAACAAAAAAAAAGTGTTGATGGGTCAAACATACCCTTTTGTCAACGAAGATTTCAGCGGAAGTGTACATAGCTTCGGCGAGAGTCCCAATGTAATCTGAGCCTGATGAATATGTGTAGGATGTTTGTTTATGAATTTTATCAGGTTAGTGGCTTTATAGCCTACCTAGCCCGTATGCTCAGCGTGTTCGTAGATCCTTGGACTATGTGTGACTATCCCTCTGTGTGTGCGGGTTCAATTCCGCGGGATGGTAGAAAAAGCCACAGATTCCACAGATTTACGGTGTTCGTGGCACCGAACCGAAGGGTTACGATGTCCATGGCACGAGCCGAAGAGCTGAAAAGCTCAAGTGCTTCTGGATCGGGAGAGAAAAAAATTGCCTACCTACCACTATAGAAATTCAACTTTTTAAAATTCTTTACTTTGCCCAACTTTAATAACTGGATGCCTGAGAGGCAGAGTTTGTTTAATCAGCGAGCCACGGGAACCATCAGTATGCATACTCTTCGATGTCTGTTGTGGGAGACTGAGCATATATGGGTCTGCCGGGAGTGCAATGACGCCAGTTTAGTAACCAATAACCAATCAGTTCTATTTTAAAATCTATCAGTTTCATGATTTCATGAAAATCTATTTACTTGTCTGCTTGTTCTTCTGAAGCTGCTTTGTTCTCTCCTTTATTATGGCTGCCTGATGTTCCTCCAAGACAATAGATCCAAGTAACACACTTAAGGAAAACCGTGATAGCTTTGTGGTCAGTGCACTTAAATTGTATGCGATTGGTCCAGCGTTCAATTCAACAGGGTGGAATTTTTTCCGACCTGAAAAGTTCTCAGGTCGACCCAGCCTCAATTGGGTGTAAAAGAAGCAATGCGAAGTAAAAGCGGCTGGCTGGGATGTTGGCAACATCCCCCATTATGTTTTATAGGGTTTAAAGGGTTTTAAGCCGAAGGATTGACTTCATTGCACTGGGTTTTACACCATATGGCTCGGTCCCTCTCCGCAGAAATGGCCCTCCACCTGCCGAGAGTATTGCACAAAGTACAAACTCCGTAGCTCCAGCAACAATCCTAGGGTCTCTGGAAAAAACTGCACTCGTGAACAGAACGGCGCTGTCCGGATTCGAACCCACGATCTTCGACTCACAAGGCAAAGGGCTTAACCACTTAGCCACAGAGAACCCCCTCCCTCAATCATGTGTCGATGGTTAAAAAAAATACCAACCTAACATTGTATTTCTCAATGTATCTAATGCCGAACGACTGACTTCAATGCACCGGGTTTTACCCCATATAGATCACTCTCTCTCTCTCTCTCCCTCTCTATCTCTCTCTCCACATAAGTGGCACGACCTCTGCCGAGAGTATTACACATAGCACAAACTCCGTAGTTACTGCAACAATCCTAGGGGTCTCTGGACAAAGCTGCACTTGTAAAAAGAACGGTGCTGTTATGACCCCTTTTTCAGCGATCTCTGGTCATTCGCTTAGTTTACTGTAGACCTCAAAATGGGCAGTCAGATTCAGATCTGTCAGGTTTCGCAAAAATTTAGTGTTTTTTTAGGTCGATTGATGTGGCCAAATGTTGCTTATCGGCTTACCCAGGAGAGGGCAGTTTTGAAGCACATGCTCCGGCGTCTGCTCAGCCTGCTGACACTGGCAGAGAGCTGTTTGACATAACTTGTTAAAAGCGGTGAGGTTTACTGACGGAAACATCCCTTGTTCGATCCAAAGGTTTTTTTTATGTTGAGGATATAATAACACCGATGACCTGCACATGCGACAGCTTCAGGAAAGTGACCTTTCTTTAAGTGCTATATAGATTTCCACTGCTTTACTATCAGAAAATGAAAAAAACAGCAAGATTTAAAATGTTAAAAAGATCTTTTGTGGATATATTGGGGAAGTAGCTATTGCTAAAAGCTTCATCTAAACTTCTTCTTTATTCTCTCTAAGCCAACCACTAGTTGAACAAGTTTTAGTGGCTGGTATGTGATCTGTGCCTTAGTGTGAGTTCGTTGTATCAGATGTGCGCTTAAAGGCATATCGAACAACACTTACGATTTCTGCTTGATTTTTTAATTGGGTTCACCGTCTCAGGAAAAAAAAAAAAATGTTTTTATCTAAATTAATTAACAATTTTAAAAGTTAGAAGAAACAAATAAATAAACAAATAAAACTAACTTCGGGAGTCCATCACCCTATTTGAGCCATTGCCCCGTTAGCCTTTACCTTCGCCACCACCAAAGTTTTCCGGCTGCTCCATTGGGATTTCGGGTTGGTTTGTGTGTTCTACAGGCTATCAGCAGACTATTAATTTTTACTTGTCGCCATTCCTTTAGAAAGACTCTCTTCTCTCTCTCTGCCTTGTTAACCCGGATTTGGGCATAGGCCCACAACCAACTCATGCCAAGTCTTCCTATCTCTAGCTATCTCCTGCAGCTCCTCCAACTATTCTTTATATTGTTGATCTCCGCCTCCAAATCTCGTCTCCATGTATTTCTAGGTCCGTCCCTTCTTTCGCTGGCAAAACACGTAATCACAAAGTACTGTAGTTTTACAAATTACAAAAACAATGACAAAATACAGCAACGCTG
Source organism: Arion vulgaris (assembly GCA_020796225.1). Lineage (NCBI taxonomy): Eukaryota > Metazoa > Mollusca > Gastropoda > Stylommatophora > Arionidae > Arion > Arion vulgaris. The sequence goes on along the minus strand of CM036762.1, from coordinate 52,642,988 downwards.
TCACTGTTGGTTCCAGGCAAAGACCCTTCTAGTTAGAAATACTGACCGATCTTAAATTTACAAGATGTAGAACACACATTGTAGACCGTTTCTTCTTTTCTTCTTTTTCGAACGCTCCATATCGACCACTTGTCAATCACTCTATGGGATTTGTATGTGATCTGAGCCTAAGAGCGATTGTACGTTGTGCCAGTTAATTAACTTACTTAATCCCGTCATGCCTAGTTACACATGGGGCTTCAGAAAGGACTTTCCATGCTCTCCTGTCCCGTACAACCTTCAGCGCAGAGCCCCACGTCAGAGATGCGGTGTCCAGTTCCTCTTCCATCATGCGCCTCCATGTTGTCCGTGGTCTGCCTTTCTTTCTCTTTCCTTCTGGTGTCCAAGTGAGGGCTACCCTTGCAGGCATTTCTTGTCTCATTCTCATAACATGTCCGAGCCATTTCCATCTTCTCTTTTTGAGTATGTCATTCATTGCCTCTTGTCTTGTATCTTGGAGTAGTTGGTTATTGGATATTACATTGTGCCAGTTATGCACCTACAAGTAGGCCAGGCCAGCACATTCGATTTGTAGGTCGTAGTAGTATTAATCTTTGCTTCTCTTCTGTGCCCCGGTAACACACAGGTGGCTTCTCCGTTTTAAAAATGCGAAATATTTGCAACCAAGTCAACTGTGCTTTCTCGAGTTGTTATATCCAGTTGTTATATCCAGTTGTTATATCCAGTTGTTATATCCAGTTGTTATATCCAGTTGTTATATCCAGTTGTTATATCCAGTTGTTATATCCAGTTGTTATATCCAGTTGTTATATCCAGTTGTTATATCCAGTTGTTATATCCAGTTGTTATATCCAGTTGTTATATCCAGTTGTTATATCCAGTTGTTATATCCAGTTGTTATATCCAGTTGTTATATCCAGTTGTTATATCCAGTTGTTATATCCAGTTGTTATATCCAGTTGTTATATCCAGTTGTTATATCCAGTTGTTATATCCAGTTGTTATATCCAGTTGTTATATCCAGTTGTAATATCCAGTTGTTATATCCAGTTGTTATATCCAGTTGTTATATCCAGTTGTTATATCCAGTTGTTATATCCAGTTGTTTATCCATTTTTTCAGTTGTTATATCCAGTTGTTAATCAGTTTTATATCAGTTGTTATATCCAAGGTATATCAGTTGTTATCAGTTGTTATATCCAGTTGTTATATCCAGTTGTTATATCCAGTTGTTATATCCAGTTGTTATATCCAGTTGTTATATCCAGTTGTTATATCCAGTTGTTATATCCAGTTGTTATATCCAGTTGTTATATCCAGTTGTTATATCCAGTTGTTATATCCAGTTGTTATATCCACATGTTCCTTGTTTCTACAAGCCCGGATCTGGCACTCTCTTCTTCTTCTTCTTTGCGTTCGTTCTTTACGACCAATTTTAATCACTCTTGTGATATGTTTGATCTTTGCTAAGAACGTGTATACGTTGCACATTGTTTGGTAGGCCCCTAAACGCATAGACTTCTACACGTTTAGGACATGTGCATCCGATTTCAGCCAAACCTCCTTAGTCGCCTCTTACGACATGCGTGGCAAGTAACAGTGGTTCTATTCTTTACACCCCAAATTTGGGCCCCGGTAACCACTCGGGTGATCTGGCACTAAAATATCAGGCCCCAAAGTCTGCTGTGGTTAAACGTAAACTTGTAGATGAGATAACTCTATAGAATAATCCTGCAGAGAAAGTTCCCAAATAGATACTGCCAGCCTGGACATATCTTCGTCTTCCCTGTTCAACTCCCAACGGAGCACAGGTCTTCAACAAACTTCTTCCAGCTCTTTCCTCTCTTGCCATCCCTTCCAATTATTTCCATGTTTTACCTATCCTTTCCATATCAGTTTCCAGCTCTCTTCTCGAGGTATGTCTAGGCATTCACCTACTCCTCTTTCCCTGCGGGTTTCTAAACATTGCCTGTCTTGCAATGCTTGCAAGTCTTGCGGTCGGTCTTCTCAATGTGTATCCTATCCATCGCCAGTGTATCTTCCTTAGCTCTTTCTCCTCTGGTATCTGCTTAGTTCTTTCTCTGAGTTCCTCGTTTGCAATCGTCTCATACCATCTCAGTCTCTCTATTCTATGTAAACATCCATTTATGAAGTGTATGTAGTATTCTGGTGGTTTATTTTGTTGTCCTCCATGTTTCCATGCCATAGAACAGCACTGACTTCACATTTGATTCAAAGATTCTCAGCTTTGTATTTGTTTTGATCTCCTTTGACTTCCATATTTTACAGCCTGGGCATATGGGAGTGTACTAATTTCATTGTACGTAGAGTACACTCTGGCTTGAAAAGCAAAAAGATGGCTACTTTTAAACCTCTTATATCGTACTGGCAGTGTCATAATACTAGTGTGGTAATGTCATAATACTAGTATGGTAGTGTCATAATACTAGTGTGGTAGTGTCATAATACTAGTGTGGGAGTGTTATAATACTAGTGTGGTAGTGTCATAATACTAGTGTGGGAGTGTCATAATACTAGTGTAGTGTGTGGTGTCATAATACTAGGTGATGTGGAGTGTCATAATACTAGTGTGTAGTGTCATAATACTAGTGTGGGGAGTGTTATAATACTAGTGTGGATGTCATAATACTAGTGTGGGAGTGTCATAATACTAGTGTGTGAGTGTCATAATACTAGTGTGGTAGTGTCCATTAATACTAGTGTGGTAGTGTCATAATACTAGTGTGGGAGTGTTATAATACTAGTGTGTGAGTGTCATAATACTAGTGTGGGAGTGTCATAATACTAGTGTGTGAAAGTGTAGTTAATACTAGTGTGGGAGTGTCATAATACTAGTGTGGGTGTTATAATACTAGTGTGGTAGTGTCATAATACTAGTGTGGTAGTGTCATAATACTAGTGTGGTAATGTCATAATACTAGTGTGGTAGTGTCATAATACTAGTGTGGTAGTGTCATAATACTAGTGTGTGAGTGTCATAATACTAGTGTGGTAATGTCATAATACTAGTGTGGTAGTGTCATAATACTAGTGTGGTAGTGTCATAATACTAGTGTGGGAGTGTCATAATACTAGTGTGGGAGTGTGTATGCATACTAGTGTGGAGTGTCATAATACTAGTGTGGGAGTGTCATAATACTAGTGTGGTAGTGTCATAATACTAGTATGGTAGTGTCACAAGCTATTTCATGACTGAATGAGTCTCATAAAGAGCAGGAACAGGGACATAAAAACTCAATTTTTCTTACCGATAATAGAACATGTCAGTCACATAGGCGTTTCTTCAAGGAGGAGCAAAATGGAAACTAAATTTAGTTGGTAGTCTGCTTCTCGAAAATGGAGAAAACCAGATTCGTAAAAAGTGCTTTATCAAAAATAATTTTCATGGGGTTCCACCCTCCTTTCCCCTTCCTCCGTTGTCATAACGTATGGACGCACATGATCAGTCATGAATACACCACAATAAACACGGGGCATAAGCATACCATACATTTCATAGATATGATCAGTCTACTCCTGGAGGTCATCACAAACTAAATCTATGGGAGAAACTCCTTTGTCTGTTTAGTTTTCTTAGCTTGAGCACAGCCAACTATATAAACTCATATGGCCGGCGGACTCAGATAAAAATTATGTTTAAGATCATACCTTGAATTCTCCGACAAGAGTTAATTCTTATTTTTCATGTTTGTTGGCCTACACGCTCTGATATAACCAATAAAAGGTTCGCCTTAGGTTGAAAGCGGCGTGCCTCGGCTTAAAGAGGCTTTAATCCCCTACTAAACAAACAAACAAACAAAATCTCAGATAAAAATTATGGGACATCAGACCACAACCGGTCACGTAGCCTCGCCTTCCAGTATTGTTGTATATATACGAATTCATTTTAAAATTAACATCAGCATTATCAAAATAGCTTGTCCTGAGCAGAACATTGCCACCCCTACAGTCCTCCGGAATTTCTCACTCTCATAGGTCAGATGTACTGCCTCTGCAGCCGTCATGGTGAAACCATCAGTTACTTCCTGAATCCATCTTCTCCGTTATTCTTCCTCTTCTTCTCTTTGCCGGTATACCTCCTTCCATGATGGTCTTCTCCAGCCCATCATGTCTTTCTATGTCCAAATGATTTTAACTAAAATCAACACAAAATGCTAAATCAAAGTTATATTATGTAACAAGTTAAGTTTAACAATAAGGAATATCAATATTATGTAACAAGTTAAGTTTAACAATAAGGAATATCAATATTATGTAACAAGTTAAGTTTAACAATAAGGAATATCAATATTATGTAACAAGTTAAGTTTAACAATAAGGAATATCAATATTATGTATATTTTGATCAATAAATAACCATAGACTCAAAGAATTGAGTAAATTGCAACAACAACAAAAAACTTGCAGTGTTCTATCAAACATATATAAATTCTAGCCCCTAAACAGAAACTAGGTCAGAGTTTACCCGGTCAGTTATGCGGCCCAATATTAGAGTTGACTGTTGCTTGAGATACTGGTAGCAGTGGCTATGTGGTTAAGCTGTTGCCTTGCGTTGCGAAGGTCGGGGGTTCGAACCCTGACCTCGCCGTTCTGTTTGCTAGTACATTTGTTTTAAAGAGAAACCTAGGAGGATTCTTGCCGAAGCTACTGAACCTTCTTTGTGCTTCTTCTTCTTCTTCTTCGACACTCCATATCGACCACTTTATAAACCACTCTGTGTGATGTGGTATGAGCTTAAGAGCGAATGTACGTTGTGTCAGTTATGCACATAAAAGTAGACCAACAAATCAAATTTCTGCCACGCTATTTATTTACTAGAGTAGCTTCAGCTTCCTTTGGTGAGCGTCTGTAGCTCAAGCGGTAGTGAGCTCGATCACAAACCCAATCGTACCTGGTTCAAACCCCACGGTGGGCAAATTTAGAAACAAATTCGTTTCCGTGGGATTTTACAAAAGGTAAAAATAGACCTCACCGCTCTGAAAGCAATGGCAAACTACTGAACGTATAAGTGGTACCTAGAAAAATCAACAGCTCTTTCACTATAGTTGATCGCTACGTCCTGTAAAGGATATGCTACGATTTTTAAAAAATGCTTCTTTAGGTCCCTATCTCAGTCGTCTCTTAAGATACGCCTTGTAGGTCGCAGTCTTACTATTCTTTGCTACCCTAGCAGACCCTTTGCTACATATACGCTCGTGCATACCCTCGAGATGTGAAGTGCCATTTCTGCAGGAAAGAACCAAGTAATATGGGGAAAACCTGATGCAATTAAGTTAACCCTTAGTTTTAAGACCCTCTTTTTGGACGATAGATATTTGATATTCTTGTATCCTTGCCACATTTGACCTGCTCGTTGTTATTATTGGTGTTATCTAAATGATAAAATACAGATAACTTATTAGATGTTGGGAGTAGAACATGACAATAACAGGAAACCGAAGAGAACAAAGAACCAAGTTACATGTCAAAGAATGTGAAGATCAAGACGAATATGGAGAGAGAGAGAGAGAGAGAGAGAGAGAAGAGCAGGACGGACAAGAGGATTATAATGTAGAAGAACCCCCGCGACAAAGAAGGGAACAACGACTAGAACATAAAGCATACAACTAAAATGTAGAGAACTGGTGTAAAAACAATCATTTGATGAAGGTCAGAACAGCTGTGAGAACAGTTCAACTGTTGGATGTCATGTTTGATAGCGGAGGAGGAAAGGAAAAAGGAAAAAAACTGGGATAAAGTAACTCCGCCCACATTTTCCTCGGAATCGTCTGTTCCTCGAAATGTCCTCAATGAGAAACCGGGTCCAGATCCTGGGAATTTACCGTCCAAACTCACAAGGTTACAAGAATGGAAAATATCACTGCTATACGCAAACTTCTTGCTATTTTCTCTATTTCTCCCTGTTCTCTCTCACTAACCTTCATCTTCTTCTTCTTTAATCTAATCAAATTTTATATTACAGAGTCAGGATAAGAAGAGACTTCTAGAACTGACTTTTGTGTGTGCTTGTTAACCGTGGTTTATTTTTGTCGCCCTTGTTATTTCTTAAGCTCCACCTTTGCGTGGATGACTTTGTAGACACTATTGGAGTAACTTTGCTATTTCAGGCATACTGTCTGTTGGTTATCTCCACCAAGGTAAAAGAATGAACTATCTCAACCCTGTTGTTAGCTGATGACCGCGCCCTCGCTACCAACTTTGAGGAAGATATGCAGACTTACATTGACAAGTTCTTCTTCTTCTTCTTTGCGTTTGTTCTTTACCACCAATTTTAATCACTCTTTGTGATATGCTTGATCTTTGCCAAGAACATGTATACGATGCACATTGGTTTGTTAGGCCCCTAAACGCATAGACTTCGACACGTTTAAGACATGTACATCCGATTTCAGCCAAACCTCCTTAGTCGCCTCTTACGACATGCGTGGCAGTTAACAGTGGTTCTATTCATTAGACTCCAAATTTGGGCCCCAGTAACCACTTGGGCGATGGACAAGTTCTCAATGGCCTGTGATAAGTTTGGCCTTACCATTAACACCAAGAAAACAGAGGTAATGTTCCAACCCACCCCTAGAGAGCAGTACTACGATCCAGTCATCAACATTAAACACCAGCGTCTCCTGCCAGTGGGCAACTTTGCCTATCTTGGCAGCCTCCTATCCAGATCGGCAAACATAGATTCTGAGGTCAACAATAAGATATCCAAAGCCAGTGCTGCGTTCGGAATGTACAGGTCACTGTGGGAGCGGAAGAGATAAGTAACATTAGCTGAAAGTTTTCCAGGCCACAGTTCTAACCACGCTTGATGTACGCAACCAGACATTGACAGTGTATAGCAGACACGCAAGAAAACTAAACCAATTCCACACAAGCTGTCTACGCAGACTACTCAAAATAAACGATCAGGGCAAAATTCCAGATACTGACGTCCTCATAGCAAAGATCCCAAGCGCCAACACACTGCTGCAGAAGGCCCAAGTGAGATGGACCGGTCTCAATTGCTCGGATGCTTCATAAACGCATCCCAAAATAGTTGAAATATGGTGATCTTGAAGGGGGAAGACGTTCAGCTGGTGGACAGAAACAAACGCTTTAAAGACACTCTTAAAGTGTTTCTGAAATTCTTCGATTTAGACACCATGTGCTGGAAATCCCTTGCGCAAGATCGTCAAATGTGGTGCTTTAACAACACAAGAGGAACCCGCATAGATAAGAATCGTCGTGCCGTTGAGGCACAGAGAAAACGAGCTGCGCGAAAAGACAGAACACACAGCACCCACATGTTTAACCTTGATCACGTATGCCCCACCTGTGGTAGGGGATTGTGTTCTAGGATTGAACTATGATTAAACAAACAAAACAGAAGCTTTAATGAAAGACAAGTTCCGTTTCAGTACTTCATTCAATTAGCAACGCTGCATTGAGAAATTGAAATAAATGTTAGGGATAGCTGCCATCCTAAGCTCAATTTTGAGCGGAAATGAATTTTAAGATAGAATAAACAAACTGGGAAACTACAGGCTTACCCATAACACTACTGCCAGTAGCAGTTATAGATTAATCAATGTGTTACCTATGACTGTGTTTCACTAAGAGTGACAGCGTGTTAGGAATGTTTCTACCAGCTGAGAAGGCAGAAATGAACCTCATGTCTGGTCAGCTGACATTGCAGAGTTTGCATGGCCTATTCATAGTTCAGATCCAAATACCAGCAATCCCTATTAAAGTTGAACTGTGCTACCTTCGTTACACACATGTATGCGCATGTCCATATCGTGGTTGAATGAATAATTTCAAATATCAACACAGAGGGTAAACAGCATTTTAACAAACTAAACAGAGTTGACGTGTCGACTAAGAGGTCTTTATCGTGACGAAATGCACAACTTCGCTGAAAACAACCACACAATATACTTACGTCCATTGGCTTCAGTCACAAAAGACACACAGCACACAGTATATATACATTTTTTTTTTCGATCCAGAAGCACTTGAGCTGAAAGCTCTTCTGCTCGGTGCCATGGACATCGTAACCCTTCGGTTCGGTGCCACGAACACCGTAAATCTGGAGAAACTGTGGCTTTTCTGCCAGTCCGCGGAATTGAACCCGCACTCACAGAGGACTTGTCACTCGTAGTCCGACGCGCTACGAACACGCTGGGCAGACGGGCGCACACAGAATATAAGTAGTTATTCTAAAGTAAAAGCAGAAGTAAAGTAAAATCAAAAACACACTGAGGAGACCTCTGGACAGCATGACCAGAAAGGCATTCAGATGGAGCCTCTAAGGTAAAGGATGACCAAAGATCACAAGGAGACGGAATGCAAGAAAATTGGGATAGAGTGGAGAGATCTGGAAAAGATGGCATTGGATAGCAGGGCTTGGTTGCTGATCTATGCTTCCCTAGCCCTTTCGCTGCAACATACTTTCTGAAGGCTGAGCTAAAAATAGATATTCTTTGTTTCTAGGTCACAAAGTGAATATACGCCTATAGCAGTGACAGTAGCAATGTATAACGTGTTAACACGTCTTTAGCCCACAGAGCAGAGATAATAAGAGACGTGTTAATGCGTCGTTAGAAGTGAATGGGGAAAACGTATATATACGTCCTTAGTATCTAAAGGGTTACGGGCGAAGAAGAAGAAGAAGAAAGAAGCAGTACTTAAGTAATGAAGCAAGCTATTATAATAACTTCTGCTAATAATTTTGATTATCTGAAAGGAGTCAATTCTTATTTTTCATGTTAGTTGACCTACATCATCATCAGGTGCCGGCTGGCGTAAGCGAACATGGATCCCCACAAATCTCTATCTTTGGTGTTTGCTATCAATTCATATGTTGACGCTCTTCCGTGCCATGAAGTCAGGCTATCTACAATTTTCTATCTCTGTCATCCTCTATCTCGTTTCCCCTCCATTTTACCGGTTGTTATAATATGTTCTAAACCTACCATCAACATCACATTTCCGAAAAATGATGACTGCCTTATTCTTATATTGAGGATAAGCAGTGGCGGCTCGTCATGAAGGGCCACTGGGGCTCGGCCCCCCCAAAAAATAATGTATAACGTGTATTTATATTTTTATAAATTAAAACATAACAACCCCAACCATGATTTTTTCAAAAATTTGTGACTGGCCCCACCAACAAAAATGATCAGGAGCGCTACTGATGATAAGTTTATTCTGTGTCTTGACCGCATTCAACACCTCCACATTAGTCATTTTAGCAGTTCATGGAATTCTCATCATTCTTCTGGGTTTTGTTTTGGTTTTTTTTCTGATCCAGAAGCACTTGAGCTTTCAGCTCTTCGGCTCGGTGCCATGGACATCGAAACCCTTCGGTGCCATGAACACCGCAAATCTGGAGAACCTGTGGCTTTTCTGCCAGCCCGTGGAATTGAACCACACACACAGGGGGCTTATCATTCTTCTGTAAAACCACATCTCTGTGGCCTCCAGAGATTTTTCGATCTGTTTGTTTATTGTCCATGACTGGCATCCGTATGTCAGTATTGGTTCTATGTAGCACTGAATAATTCGCATTCTGACCTTAATTGGCAATGACATGTTGCGTATGATGCTTCACATTTTCATGAACGATGTTTTCGCTTGCTCTATTCTGCACTTTATTTCTGATCGGCATCTGCCATCTGATGTTACCAGGACTCCGAGGTATTTAAATTGCTGACCTTGTCTTAGTTTAGTCCCAGTTACTGTGATGGTGCATTTTGTCATAGTCTGCTTGTTTGATACGATCATAACTTCTGTCTTCTTAATACACGTCTACACGTTCTGACCTACACGCTCTAATATAATCAAAAAAAGGTATGTCCTTTGTGTTACACTTCGTGTCTCGTCTTAAAGAGGCTTAATCCCCTAAACAACAAACAAACAATGAAAGCAGAAGGAAGCTCTATGTGCTGTGTTACGGGGCTGTTTTGTTTGTGTTATTTGAGATAAGATTCTAGACAACACCCATTCAGCATAATAAAATCTATTTTAGTTTTGTCATGGCGTGTTGGTTGTATTAACATTAACATGTCATGGCGTGTTGGTTGTATTAACATTAACAAATAGCAATTATCTCCTTGTAGAAATGTATTGTCTAGCACAGCGTTTTACAAAGAGTGCGGTACCGCCCCAGTGGGCTCTGAAGTGTTCTAGGGGGCGATGGTGGGTTCAGAAGAATGTGGGGTGTTCGGGCGATTAGGGTCGGTGGCTCCTTAAAGAAGAAATTAATAATAAATTTTAAAAAAATTATTTTGTGATTTTGCGATGGAAAAATCATTTAAAATTTAAATTCTGCATTTTAATTCACCTTTTGCCCGTCTTACACGATCCATTTTTTCATCAATTTTCTATCTCAGGTATATAATCATTTTGAAAATTGACCACGTATTACAGAAATATATATCAATTTCCTGTCAAGGAGAAAATAGAGCATGTATATATGGTAGGAGGAAGGGCGTTGGCAAACTGTTATAATGTGGAGGGCGTTACAACGTTTATGTTGTGCAAAGTGGACGGTGGGCCGAAAAAGTTTGGGAATCTATGGACTCTAGCATATAAGTCTTGGTTTTGTGGAGAAATAAAGCCGTTTTAAGGCGAGCACGTCCCTTTAAACATACGAACGAATTTATTATTAGTATCCATTTCCACATTCAACTCTAGATAACTAGGCGTGACAACAGACGGGAAACTCTGACCTAGATTCAGTCGGGGACTGAATCTGTATATGTTTGATAGAATACTGGAAGCTTTTTCGCAATTTTACTCAATTCTGTAAGTCTATGGTTATTTATTGGTGAAAAATATTCATGATATTGATATTCCTTATTGTTAAATTTAATTTGTTGCATAATATAACTTTGATTTAGCATTTTGTGTTGATTTTAAAATGAATTCGTCTATGTACAACGATACTGGAATGCAATGTCACGTGACTGGTTGTGGTCTGATTTCTCATAATTGTTACCGGAGTCCACAGGCCCATAAGTTTATAGTTGGCTCTGGTCATGCTCTATTAAAGAATATTATTATAGCTTAAGCTAGTTGTTGCCTCTAAACCGCTCGTTGATATATGTACACGGTGGTATCGATATATGTACACGGTGGTATCGATATATGTACACGGTGGTATCGATATGTACACGGTGGTATCGATATATGTACACGGTGGTATCGATATATGTACACGGTGGTATCGATATATGTACACGGTGGTATCGATATATGTACACGGTGGTATCGATATATGTACAAGGTGGTATCGATATATGTACACGGTGGTATCGATATATGTACACGGTGGTATCGATATATGTACAAGGTGGTATCGATATATGTACACGGTGGTATCGATATATGTACAAGGTGGCATCGATATATACAGGGTATCGATATACGTACACGGTGGCATCGGATATATGTAAGGTGGTATCGATATATGTACACGGTGGTATCGATATATGTACACGGTGGTATCGTATATGTACACGGTGGTATCGATATACTGTAGTTTTACAAAGTACAAAAACAATATACAGAGAAGTTTTGATCTAATGGCGGGTTTATCAATCAAAGATGTTTTAGCGCCATTACGGATTTATTGTGAGATTGTATGTGTTATGCCTGCCGCCTACGACATCTACATTCCTTAGCTTCTGTTGTATACGTTGCCTGATAACGGTCTTTTGGTAGAAACGTCGATGTATATTGCTTTTGTATTTTGTAAAACTACAGTAGTTTTTTTTTTTACCTGTTCCGCCTTTTCTATGTAGAAGGAGATGTCGAGAACAATAAAGTTCTGAGTATTGCTTTTGTCATTTGTATACTACAGAAGCCTAGTGCATGTGAGTAGTATTAATTTGTTTGTTTGACTGTTCGCTGATTTCCATTAGGTTCTTAAAATTCTTAAATGTCCTTTCCACCGAAGTCGAATTGCTTCAGTCGTAACATAGATACCAGTCAAAATCAGAACATAGAACAAGTTCAGAAATGCAACAGTCGAAGCTAACTCTATTGTGCTATTCTTAAGCAGAACAGACCAGGTCATTATATTCCGACTACGCACCGGACACTGCAGACTCAACAAACACTTATATAGACTAGGAATAAGTCAAACAGCTCTCTGCCAGTGTCAGCAGGCGGAACAGACACCGAAGCATATCCTGCAAGACTGTCCTCTCCTGGGTGAGCTGTGAAGCAACATGTGGCCACACCCAGTCGACCTGAAAACTAAGCTATGGGGAAACCTGACAGACCTGAAGCTGACCGCCCAGTTTGTGGTCCACAATTTGTCGGCCAAATTGCTTTAGTAGCCTGGACAGAACTCAAGATCTGACATCGTAACAGACATAACAGCAGACTCGGCAAACCTTTCATAATCATCATCACACCAAGTGTCGTTTCGACTGGCGTAGGCGATCATGCCCCTCCACAAATATATGTCTCTGGTGTTTGATGTCATCTCAGATGTTGACTCTCTTCCTCGCCATGAAGTCAGTCTATCCAACATTTTCTATCTCTGTCATCCTCTGTCTCGTCTCCCCTCGATTCTACCAGTTGTTACAATGTGTTCTAAACCTCCCTTCCTCATCACATTTCCGAAAAATGATGACTGCATCTTTCTTATATTGATGATAAGCTTTCTGTGTCTTGACCTCATTCATCACCTTAACATTAGTCATTTTAGCAGTCCATGAGATTCTCATCATTCTTCTGTAAAATCACATGTATGTGGACCAGAGATTTTTTTCGATCTGTTTTTATTGTCCATGACTCGCATCCGTATGTCAGTATTGGTTCTATCTATTACTGTATAACTCTAATCTGATCTCAACAAACTCAGAATCTCATAACGAACTGGTATAATACAAGATAGTGATGAATTAAAGAGATGTCTTCTTCTTCTTCACTTTGTCGTCACACTGCTACCGGGTTGTTGACTCAAGTGTCGTGGTTTTCTGTTTTGTCTTGCGCTGTTCTGGGGGCTCTGTGATTGTTATCTTTGTTTCAGCGGATTCTGCTATGCCATTAACATCTTTCAGTGGTCTTCTTTGTTTTGATTTCTAGTTGTTTGAAGACTTTTTATACTTAAGATGTCTAACCAAATGAAATTTTTTACATTCTGACTCTACATTCATGACTTGATTTTAACTCAATGTGACACTTATTACATGGTTGTATCTGTATGGAGCTATGATTAGGCTGATTGGCCTTGTCTGTTGATACAATAATATAAAGGGTTATTGCATGTTGGAGTTTCAGTTGTTACGTAACCTTTTAGTCTTTGCAACCGTTGATATTCTTGCCTAAGATGTAACCACTTGACAACTGTGTAGAATGAAGATGGGATATGTGGACACCTTGAGGAGAAATGATCAGAATCAAGAGATGAGTGATACAGGGTTCTGAAGAGGTCGACCTGGAGATCGACGAATTTGCGAGAGGCAAATTGGCTCAGTTCCATGGAGAGATTGAGCGAGTTGCCCAAGATAGAGCGGTATGGAGAAATTACTTGCAGGCTCTATGTAACGTATAACGGTACGAGAGGAATTATTATTATTAATTTAAAGTATGATATGGGATGTCTCTATAAAGCTGCACTTTAGTTGGAGTATATACCTTTGAAGTCGAAGATGGCCCGTCTGTATGGCGAGGAAACCAATAAAACGAAAAGCAGGTTTCACGCAAAAATTAGTCAGAAGCGCCAAACCACGTGCCGCAGCTACGTCTGAGATCATAGAGGACGCACGCAGAAGGAGAAGCTGGAGTACCTCGAGGATCGTCCACAGCTTGCTATAGGAAGACCAGGCCAAAGAATTTAACTTCAGAATCCAGGGTGGTGAGATCAGGAACGAGTGGCTCCACAGTTACCAACTGCCATTGCTGGAACCAAAACAAAGATCCCTCTAAGAAAGCTGGTTACATAATTATTACGATAAAAATACGATATGCAAGCTTCTGCAGGCAATAATACGACGAAGCGCACGTCGACTGTCATGGAACCTTGAATGTCGTCAAATCTTTCCACCTACTCTTGAAGGCTACAGGTCTGTGTAGAAAGCTACGTCGATTCATGGAACCTCGAATGTCGTCAAATCTTTCCACCTACTCTTGAAGGCTACAGGTCTGTGTAGGAGACATGCTGTATCGCTGCGGTTTTCCTCTATGATTTTGTTTTTTGTTTCTTACGTTCTTCTCGTCTATTTGATCATTCTTATTGTGATATATAAACAGTTTTTTTACAAGAACGGTTATAACGTGCCCTCTACTAGTGTAGAAAGAGCGCATCCAAACCCGACGTTTTCGTCCTTTCGTCTATAATGTCTTCGATGGTTACCATGCAGGTATCGAAATATGTTACCTTGTCCACACTGTAAACGAACATTTCAAGCCCGTATCGGGCTCACTGGTCATCTACGTGCACACAGACAAACATAGCGCAACTACATTTCCTCTGGATGAAAATTTGGGTGGTCATCATCACCCGTGATGGACGAGCATCATCGAAATATGTGCATTAGTGGTGAACTTGAAAAGTGCATATAACAGAATGCTCTACGATTATCTCATGCACCAGCTTATCAAACTCGAAGTACACCCTCTATTCATAAGATATCTATTTTCCCGCAGGACATTTATCGAAACCGTCCATTCAGAAAGTCACATTCTGCATCCAGCCAATGCCTTTCAGATTTGATATCCCCCTGACAGAACCTCAATGAAGTTAACTGACGAGGAATGCTACCTGTTGCGGGGCCTCGGTCGTGACCTAGATTGTTTCCTCCCTCTATATTAACGACAGACTGGGGGCAGGGTTGGTGGCTAGGGCTAAACTAAGCACTCTTTGACACTTAGAGAATTATTCAGAAGCAGCATCACCAGCCGCAAAATAGACAAATTGGGTAGAGAAATTGCCTCTACTTAGCAAGCAAAGAATGGGCAACAATTTTCTATTCAACTTTGTCTGTTTATTTTGACTACTACTAAAAATATCTCGTAATGTCGAATTCTATATTGGGTGGCTATTTTCCCCGTTATTTTCAAAGATACAGGCGTATTGCTCTTTTACCCATCAACATAAAGACTGCAGTTCTATCTGAATGTCTCTGTTGATTTGTTGCACATAATAGTTGTCATTTATCTGGTATACGAAGCGAAAGGGAGTCTAAATGGCGAAGTGGGTAAGTCGTTTGCCTGTCGTACTGAAGGTTATCGGTTTGAATCATCTGCAATTTCATGAGATTTCTAGGATTGTTGCCGGAGCTACAGAGTTTTCTTTTGTGCAATGCTCTCGGCAAATGACATGCCATATCTGCCCACATGGGCGGAGCCGTGTGGGGAAACCAAGTGCAGTTAAGTCAACGGACGAAGAGAAAAAAAATGTGTTTGATATCTTTTTCTCTCTCTCTCTCTCTCTCTCTCTCTCTCTCTCTCTTGCGATTGTTCTTAAGCCGTTTTTATCATTCTATTGTGATATATAAACAGCCAAACATCAAGAACGGAATGTACGTGCACAGCCTTCAGTACCAATTGGAGCTCATGTGCTTATCCTTCGGTGGTGTGTTCGGTTTCAACCAGCGTTTACTGGGTTCGCTCTCCGCTACCCTTTTTGCTGTCCCAGCCAAAACCCACAAGGCAGCAGGCTACTATTTTCTTTCAGAGCAGCGACCCTTAGACTGCCTGCCCTCCCGTGCTTATGAACGGCATACGCCCATCGAACCAGTCGTTTTTTGAAAACACCTTGGTTTGTCGCCTGTCCAGTTTTGTGTACGGTTTGTTCCGCTAGCCTTTGATTGTCCCCAATCAAACTACAAGGCAGCAGTATGATATCTTTCAATTTTCCCAGCCAAAGAAGTCTACGGTTTCTCAGAAATATATATACACAGCTGGCACTCTGGAATGAATTGTGGTTGAGTTGTGATGTGTTGTGTGATTATTATATGTGCTGTGCTCAGTGCCAACAAATGTGTGCTCTGATCTCTTGTTGTAAGGTTATTGTGACTCTTGTTGGTCATATGTCTAAAGCTCTAGGGTTTGTTTTTGTCATCATGTGCTCAAAAGATTGCATTCCATATTGTCTCTTGTATCTTCTTCGAACGCTTTATATAGACCACTTGTTAAACCACTCTTTGGGATTTGTATATGATCTGAGCCTAATAGCGATTGTACTTTATTCCAGTTCTGCGCCTACAATTGCTCGTCAAATTTCTGCGACTCTTTTTATATACTAGGGTAGCTTCCCTAGGGCCTTACGTCAGTCGCCTTTTACGACATACCTTGTAGGTCACAGTGGTGATGTTCTTTGCTCCCCTTGCGAGAACCAGCAGCACACGGGCAGTATTGTCTCTTGTATAAACTTCAGTTCAGGCAAAAGTCAGTCAGAAGCGCCACCCCAGATGCTATGTCTACGCCTGAATTCATAGCTGACCAATGCAGAAGAAGAAGAAGAAGCTCACACAGTGTTCAGTGTAGTTTTATTTGATGATGTTGTTTCAATATTGAGTTTGTCTTAGTGTGTGATTTAATGGGAGCAGTTTTATAGATGTGCTCTGCTGTATTGGATGCATATCCATGTGTCGTCATCATCATCATCAGGTGCCGTCTCCACATCGAAGGTTGGCTGCGATGAATCTCCAGCATCCTCTGTCATTCACCTTGGTGTTGCACTCTGCCAGACTGTAACCTGTCCATTTCTTAAAGTTTATCTCCCACGTATCTCTCGGTCTTCCTCTTGCTCTTCCCCCCTCAACTTTCCCTTCTACAGGGTGTTCAACTTAAAAACAGCCTGTGAATGGAGCTAATCTGGCATATATGTATGGGAATGGAAGGTTCAGTTATGACGTAGTATAGGTCAAGGTTGTGTGATGGTGTGTAATTGTAGTGCGGGAAGGGGCGATGAACAAATGTGACGTAGGACGAGCTAGTCAGAACCGGTTTAAATAGTAAATAGACGAGATGCAATGCGTACTTGGCAAATTTATATTTATCACTGGGGCTGCTTTTAAGTTGAACACCCTGTAGTTAAGATTTTATCATGGTGTCATGTCTTTTATGTGCCCAAAATACTTTACTTGTCTGAATTTTATTTCTCTTAATACGTGTTTCTTCATGCCTAGTTTTCCTAAAACTTGTTTATTTGTCTGTTTTTCTGTCCATGAAACTCTGCCTATTCTTCTATATATCCACATCTCAAATGTATCAAATCTGTCTTCTAACTGCTTGTTCATTGTCCATGTTTCCGATGCATATATTAATATAGGATATATTTATATAGCATTTGATCATTCTCATATTTAGCCTGTTTGTAATTTGTTTGGATGTCAGTAACTTTCTCATACTATTGAAGTTATCCTTGGCCATTCCTATTCTCTTTTAATTTCTGTTATACATCTGCCATCATCTGACCAAGATATAAGAAGCTTTTTACTTGATGTAGTAATTCTCCATGCATTTTATATTCATTTTAGGTTTTTCCATTTCCTTGTTGATTACCATAGTTTTTGTTTTCTGTATGTTAATGTCTAACATGAAGATCAATATTCAAAAAACAGAAGTCATGACTATAAGTAGAGAACATAAAGATATCAACATAAAAATAAATGACCAAACGCTAAAGCAGGTGAGAGAATTCAAATACCTTGGAAGTATCTTCACATCTGATAGTAGACTGGACAGAAAGATCGAAACTAGAATCCAGCAAGCCAACAACATTACATACCAACTTACCCCAATTTTGAAACACCCAGCTATTCCAGTGGTGACTAAAAGACAGATTATAAATTCAATCTTTCTACCAACACTGTGCTACCAGAGCCAAACATGGGCACTGACAAAAGAACAAGAAAGGAAAATTACCACATGCGAAATGAGATGCCTGAGGAAAGCAGTAAATAAAACAAGAAGAGACCATATAAGAAATGAGGAAATTAGAAGAACAGTCGGAACAAAACCTGCTATTAGATTTATTGAAAAACAGAGACTCAAATGGTTTGGCCACTTGGTCAGAATGAACCCGAATACACCAGTTGCAAGAGCGTACAACCTGAAAATGGAATCATCAAGAGGAAGGGGCAGACCAAGAAAAGATGGGTTGATGGAGTTACAGACATCTTAAAACTCCACAATACCACACCATATCAAGCGACCGAGCGTGCATTATCTCGAAAACCGATCATCAGTTAAACCTGCTACGCCTAGCGGCAAAAAGCAGAGAAGGACAAAAGAAAGAAAGAATGTCTAATCCATATTCTTTGCTAGTTCTGTCCAATTGGTCCATTAGCTCTTGTAATTCTTGTTTACTTTCTGCTACCAATACTGTGTCATCTGCATAACTGAAGTTGTCCACGTGTACAAATATCTATTTAGACAATCTCTAACTTTGTAATCACAGACTAGAGAGAGAGAGAGAGAGAGAGAGAGAGAGAGAAAGAGAGCCCAACCCTATTTCAAAGTACTTGTCCGGTAATACACCAGCGGTGACACAAGAGCTGATAGTGGGCATTTCCGAAAAGATGATTGTAGATTGTGGAACCGGTCGACTAGTACACATCTTGAGATTTTATTTCATCCACTCTCATGTTTCACTTAACTCTTGTTGGTTCTTTAGAGTCGTCTCCCCCTTGTTATCTCACCTGAAGATCGCCAGTGTTCGATATAAGGTCAAGGGTACTTGTCGACAAACATGACCACCCATAAACTGAGACCTTGACCACATACGTCTTCTTCTTCTGCTTTTGTCGTCACACTCCAACCGGGTTGTTGCCCAGTGCCATAGTTTTCTGTTTTTGTCTTGCGCTGTTCTGGTGGCTTGGGTGATTATTTTTAATCTTTGACAGGATTCTGCTACGCCATCTAACCATCTTTTCGTGGTCTTCCTCTCGTTTTCTTTCTTGATGTTCTGTTGTAGAAGACTCTGTATACTGTGGAGTTTGGATGCAGTCTTATTAAGTGGCCAAACCACTTCATTCTTTGTTTGTCAATGTAATTCAAGCAAGGTTCTGTGCCAACTTTCTTTCTTATGCTGATGTTGGTGACTCTGTCTTTTCTGGTGTTGGTAACTTTTCACAGACAGCGCATTTCGCATGTAGTTATTTTTTGTGACTGCGTTTTGCTCATTATCCATGTTTGGCTCTGGTAATACAAAGTAAGTATGAACATGCTGTTGATCATCTGTTGTTTAGCTGTCAGTGAAATTTTTGGGTGCCTTAACAATGGGGCTAGCTAATAGGTTACAGCATTTGCTTTTCGCACTCTAGCCTCTATCTCTCTATCTAGTCTTCCGTCTTCTGTGAATATGCTTCCTAGGTATTTGAATTCTTTCACTTGATTTATTTTAGTGCCATTAACATGGATGTCTAGTTTATTATGTTTTCTTCCCATATTCATTATTTCTGTTTTAGTGTTGTTGATTTTCATGTCATGATTTATACAATTTTGACCAAGATTCATGACCAGTTAAAAAGTTGAGAGCTAGATTTCTAAAACTGTTGTAAAACTTTTGGGATCTCCGAAAAGGAGTTAGTTCTTATTTTTCATATTTGTTGATATTCACACTCTGATATAATCAAAATAAGAATCGTCCTTAGGATATTTGATCTTTGTCAAGAACGTGTATACGTTGCACATTGGTTTGGTAGGCCCCTAAACGCATAGACTTCTACACGTTTAGGACACGTGCATCCGATTTCAGCCAAACCTCCTTAGTCGCCTCTTACGACATGCATGGCAGGTAACAGTGGTTCTATTCTTTACACCCCAAATTTGGGCCCCGGTAACCACTAGGGCGGGTAGGCGCCTAAACGCATAGACTTCTACACGTTTAGGACACGTGCATCCGAATTCATCCAAAGCTCCTTACTCGCCTCTTACGACATGCGTGGCAGTTAACAGTGGTTCTATTCTTTATACCCCAAATTTGGACCCCGGTAACCACTCGGGCGAAGCCAATACTGATATAAGGAAGTGGATGATAGACAATAAATAAACATATGAAAACATCTCTGGAGGTCACAAAGGTGTGATTTTACATGAGAATGCTAATAATAATAATCACAATATCCGTCCATTGCAAGCGGTGATGACAACAGCTTCAGACGTGTACTGCCGCACCTCTGGTGTGTGCTAATGTGTCTAGCATTCAACACAATCCCCAACCACCGGTAGACATACATGATCAAGGTTAGACATGTGGCTTTGTGTGTTCTATCTTTTCGCGCAGCTCGTTTTCTCTGCTGTCTCAACGGCAGGGCAATTCTAAGCTATGGGAGTTTCTATTGTGTTGTTACAGCGTCAAATTTGGCAATCTCGCGCAAGGGATTCCTGCACGTGGTGTCTATATTGTAGAATTTTAGTGACACTTTACGCGGAGTGAACTATAAACTTATGGGTCTGCGGACTAGTCAACTATAAACTTATAGGCCTGCGGACCAGAGTCAACTATAAACTTATGGGCCTCCAGACCAGAGTCAACTATAAACTTATAGGTCTGCGGACTAGTCAACTATAAACTTATGGGTCTGCGGACCAGAGTCAACTATAAACTTATGGGCCTCCAGACCAGAGCCAACTATAAACTTATAGGATGTGCTGCGTGGCAGGTAACAGTGGTTCTATTCTTTACATCCCAAATTTGGACCCCGGTAACCACTCGGGCGACAGTGTTAGTATTCTTTGCTCCCATGCGAACCCGAGAACACACAGGCTTTGTTACATTGATAAAGTGTAGCATTGAAGTAGGATACAAAGGGTTCGAGAAAGAGAGGACGACCTAGGGAGACCATGAAACGAACTTTGCTGAGAGGCAAGAAATATCGGTCTCAGTTCCATGGAGCGCCCGAGTGGTTACCGGCGCCCAAATTTGGGGTGTGAAGAATAGAACCACTGTTACCTGCCATACATGTCGTAAGAGGCGACAAAGTAGGTTTGGCTGAAATCGGATGCACATGTCCTAAATGTGTAGAAATCTATGCGTTTAGGGACCTACCAAACCAATGTGCAACGTATACACGTTCTTGGCAAAGATCAAACATATCACAAAGAGTGATGGGGGTGGGGGCCTGCCTAGAGTAGTTGATATAGTCTGTCCATTAATTCGTGAGCACGTTTGAAATTGATTTTCTCGAAAACTACCTGTTGGATCTCAGTGATTTTTGCATGCAGCCTTAGAATATCCATGACGCTAAAATAAAGCTAACCAGTAGTTCATAGATGCTACGGATTTTGCACATCGGCGAATTCCTTTGATCGTTTATGACAATTGCAATTACGTGAGCTCAAATTTTAGATTTTACAGTAATCCCTAGAATTTGTCCATGTCAATTCTATTCATAGGTGTATCTTCATATTAACTTGATAGGTCAAGTAATTAAGTGTGTTGCCCTTTATGTACAATCGTGAACTTGGATACAATATGCAACAGTTAGTCCTCCTCTTCGGTCACCATTAGACCCAGGGTGTCTTAACTTCACCACAAATTGTATGATGGTAGACGCATTTGGATATGGAAATGTATACGTTGCTATTTCTCAGTCTGTAATCAAAATATGATTTGTATCATCCCGGATCTGACGATTCCATGAGGTTGATAATTGTTACTGGCTGGACAAATTGTAATCCATCTCGGTGCCAGTACTCGTCTTCCTATCGGAGCACATGTTCAACACACTTCTTCCAGAACTGCATGTCTATCATTGAGAGGACTCACGTGTCAGAACTTCAACATCACACATTTTAAACGTCCTGTTCTGTTCGGCAACTTGCCCTTTTACTTTAGCCTAGACAAGTTCTATCGGATTGAGGTGAGCATGATATGGAGGTAGTCGCAAAGACGTGTGGCCGTATTCCGCAATGATTTTGTCAATATGAAACACCTTTGTCTTATTTGTCATCCTCACCAGGTGCAACAACTCGGGTTTCAAATATGTATCATCGAAGCTGACATTTTCCTTAGCAAGTCAAGTCCTAATTTGATCTTTTGTAATTGATGCAGTTGGTACTTTGTCTTCCGCTGATACTGCGTTGTGATAGGATGCATTATCCATTACCAAGCATGATGTCTGTTTAGAATTGGAAGTAGATCTTTCTCCATCCAGTGCCTGAAAATATGTCCATTCATTTCTGTGTGGTAGTCCCTACCGTCGGTACTTTTGATTGGAAAATAAGTCCAGCGTCATGGACAAGACCTTCTTGACTGCTTCCTGCATGTGTTAGTATAATACGCTGGCCTTTGCTGCTTGGTATTTTTCTTTTCTGTTCACCGTCTACTGATTGCCATTCTTTAGCATTGGTGTGGTGAGCATTGACCCAGGATTCGTCCAAATATACAATATCATAGCCTTGCCTCCGCCGCGCACGGATCTGCCTCAGGTATTTACTTCGGGCAGCAATTAAATGTGGCTTTTCACAAATAATATTCCTGCCGCCTATAGTTTTTCTGAAGGTGAAGCCGTCGGCTCTTACAATTTTCCATAGAGTACTTTTAGAAATGTCTATGCTGCAATCTGATTGCAGTTTTAATTTCAGTTTCCTGAGAGTAACAAGTTGATTTGTCGCAAACATTTTCAAGAGCTCCGTCTTATGACATCTATGTCAAAGTCGTCAATTGTTCTTTTCCTTCCTTGCTTGACATTAGTGCACTTTGTGTCCTGTTTAATCCATCGGGAAAAGGATTCTCTATTCAGACCAAGCGCCAGTTGCGTTCGTTTCTCAGGGTTATGAATATCGCAATATAGATGACATCTCTTAGATTCCCTACGGAAGTGTTGGTATAGTAAAACTGTAACCTTCTGCATTGTTATAAATGTGCACTTCAGACTCATTATGAATGTGATATCAATGTCAGTTTTGATAAGCCAACAAATATGATACAATAGCGTCATACAAATAGCGAGATACACCTATAACTATACAACGGTATCCCAATTATAACGTCATATGCTTTCCGCTTTCAAAGTCGACTGGGTTAGGTGCACGGAATTCCCGTGAAATTGTTGTTTACTCACGATATTTCAATGTTACTATAATGTATTTTTAGAACAACGCGTCTGTGTACCGTAGATCTGTTACTATTGTGTACAATCCGGTGAGGTTGATTTTAATATAACCTGAAGAAGAAATATTTCAAACTACATTAAATTTTCTTGGAAAAAATATTTCTCTAGCGTCATGGATATTCTAAGGCTGCTTGCAAAAATCACTGAGATCCAACAGGTAGTTTTCGAGAAAATCAATTTCAAACATGCTCACGAATTAATGGACAGACTATAGTAGCTCGGCCTGCTAGCTGTGAGACGCCTCATAGCTCGGGTTCGAACCTACTGTCCGACATTTGTTCGAGTCCCTGGTCTTACTCAGGACGATAACGTGAGTACCTCTGAAGTCGGAGAAAATCTGCCTGTATGGCGAGGAATACTAATTACGAGTACATTGAGCACACGGCTGCCAGTGTAAAGTAATTTACAATGTGGACGCTGCTGCCATTGTAAGAAATTGGAAAAACGGATTTTCACGCAAAAATCAGTTTCAGAGATGAAACTTCGTCTGAGTTGAAAGCGGACGAAAGAAAAAAAAGAAAAAAAAAGAAAAAGAAAAAGAAAAAAGAAAAGAAAAGGAATTACAATGTATTATTATTAATGTCTAATGGGTCTAAAGCTGAAGGATTGACTTTGTTTCACCGGGTTTTACCCCATGCTCTCATCAGAAATGGCACGCAACATGTGGAGAGTATTGCACAAAGCATGAACTCCGTAGCTACGACATCATTCCTAGGGGTCTCTTAAAAAATGCACTTGTGAGCAGAACGACGCGCTTCGGATTCAAACCTTCGACACGCAAATCCAAGACTTAACCATTTAACCACAGATACTCCCCATGCATAATAATGTATTGATCAGTAGTATATATCTCATCGTTCCAGGCGACATTCCACAACATTAGTTAAAGATTGCGGGTCAGTGGGCGTGGTCTTTTATTCTTTTTTTGTTGTGGTTTGCTTGCACTATGACCCTAACGAATTGTCCGCACCGGAAGAAGGGTTCCTTAAATTCCGAATTCCAGGAGAGATTTTGAATAAAAGGTCAGGGCTTTCAGCATGAATAGGAACATTACTTTGTGGATCGACCTTGACATTGTTATCAGTTTCTTAAGTGTTGGTATTAAGTCTAGGGCCAGAAATGGGGTTTTACAGAAGAATGATGAGAATCCTATGGACTGCTAAAATGACTAATGTTGAGATATTGAATGAAATCAAGACACAGAGAAAGCTTATCATCAATATAAGAAAGAGGCAGTCATCATTTTCAGGCATGTGATGAGGAGGGGAGGTTTAGAACACATCGTGACAACCGGTAAAGTCGAGGGTAGGCGAGACAGGGGAAGACAGAGAGAGACAATTTTGGATAGTCTGACTTCATGGCACGGTAGAGCGTCAACATCTGAGTTGATAGCAGACACCAACGCCAGAGATTTGTGGAGATCCATCATCGCCTACGCCAGCCGGCACGGTACATGATGATTATGATTAAGAATAGGCGAAACATGTAAAAACAAAGTACTGTAGTTTTACAAAAAACAAAAACAGAAAACAATACACACCAACGTTACAACCAAAAGGTCTTTATCAAGTAAACGATACAACGGGAGTGATGCATTAAGTCTAAACAATCTCCAGGAAAATGCATCTTTAAACAAGAAGAAAAATGTTTCTTGTGTTAATATTAAATAAAACAAAGAAACTAGATTTTGTATTAAATTAAAATGTTTTGTGTAATTACTAAATCACGTCGCCCGAGTTGTTACCGGGCCCAAATTTGGGGTGTAAAGAATAGAACCACTGTTACCTACCACGCATGTCGTAAGAGGCGACTAAGGATGTTTGGCTGAAATCGGATGCACATGTCCTAAACGTGTAGAAGTCTATGCGTTTAGGGGCCTACCAAACCAATGTGCAACGTATACACGTTATTGGCAAAGATCAAAGATATCACAAAGAGTGATTAAAATTGGTCGTAAAGAACGAACGCAAAGAAGAAAAAGAAGACTAAATCACGTTTAATTATTGTTGCTAAATCACGTTTAGTTTGGTTACTAAATCACGTTGGGGTGTTGTTACTAAATCGCATTTTTGATGGTGTTTAATTATGGCTATTAAACACAAAATTACCGTTTTCCAGAATGCACCACGAGGACTATCAAGTCAAAGTCGCCCGAGTGATTACCGGGACCCAAATTGGGGTGTAAAAAATAGAACCACTGTTACCAACCACGTATGTCGTAAGAGGCTCCTAAGAAGGTTGGGGGTGGGGCTAGCTACCCCACACCGTAAAAAAACACTAGATGGCTACAGAACGCAGAGCGAACCGAGTAAACGATGGCTGAAACCGGACACATCACCGAAGGATAAGCACCAGAGCTCCAAATGGTGCTGAAGATGTGACGTAAAACACACCAATGCTAAGGCTGCATGAATCAGATTTCCACATAAATAGGATTTATGGGGAGATCTGGTACATCGGTCTGGGCAGTGATCGCAGAGAGAGAAGTCAGAGCAATTTTTCCAATTTGAATTTAGAATACTACCATCCTAAGGCATCGACTAAACTCAGAAATTATTTGCTTTGAATTGTTCTTCTTTGAACGCTCCTTATCGACCACTTGTTAAACCACTTTCTGTGATCTGTATGTGATTTGAGCTTAAGAGCGATTGTACGTTGTGTCAGTTATGCGCCTACAAGTAGGCCAGCACATCCGATTTTGCGATGCTTTTATTTACTAGGTATAGCTTCCCTAGGCCCCTACCTCAGTTGCCTCTTACGACACACCTTGTAGGTCGCATTGTTACTATTCATTGCTCCCTTGCAGCCTTGGCAACACACTGGTGAGTTGTTTGTGAATAAAGATGTCTACGCGGGTACATACTCACTTCTGTTACATACATTTATGTTTCCGATTGTTGTTTGCTTTATTCACGTCTGCGTAAGATAACAATCAGAAGTGACATTGTTGTTGTTATAGTTACCCAGATCTGCAGATGGCGTAATGACTAGAAATGTCATGAATACATTAATAGTAGTCATAGTAGTAGTAGTAGTAGTAGTAGTAGTAGTAGTAGTATTAGTAGCAGTAGCCATAGCAGCAGCAGCAGTAGCAGTCGTAGTAGTAGTAGTAGTAATAGTAGTGGTGGTGGTAGTGGTAGGGGTGGTGGTGGTAGTGGCGGCAGCAGCAGAAGCAGCAGTAGTAGTAGTATTAATGGTAGTTATATGGTTACGGTTCAGGCAGACCAACTATAAACTTATATAAGCGTGCAGTGTTCTATCAAACATCTAAAATTTCCAGCCCCCTTTTTTGATCTAGGTCAGGGAATCCTCGGTCAGTTCTCTGACCTAGTTATCTAAAGTTGGCTGTGGTTAAGGTTAGTGCTTCCCCTGGTGCTCTTAAAACTCAATGTTCTCTAATAGTAGTCTTCTTCTTCTTCCTCTTTGCGTTCGTTCTTTACGACCAATTTTAATCATTCTTTGTGATATGTTTGATCTTTGCCAAGAACGTGTATTTGTTGCACATTGGTTTGATAGGCTCCTAAACGCATAGGCTTCTACGCGTTTAGGACATGTCCATCCGATTTCAGCAAAACCTCCTTAGTCGCTTCTACGACATGCGTGGCAGGTAACAGTGGTTCTATTCTTTACACCCCAAATTTGGGCCCCGGTAACCACTCTGGCGTAGAAATGTCACGAGTACATTAATAGTATTAGTAGCAGTAGTAGTAGTATTAATAGTAGATATATGGTTAGGGTTAAGGTTAGTGATTTCCCTGGTGTTCTTAAAACTCATTATTCTCCAGTAGTAGTAGTAGTAGTAGTAGTAGTAGTAGTAGTAGTAGTAGTATAGTAGTAGTAGTAGTGGTGGTGGTGGTGTTGGTAGTGGTAGTAGTAGTAGGAGTAGTTGTCACTTCTCTTTTACCCTTTGCTAGATAAAGGCCTTTTGGTCAAAACGTTGCTGTGTATTATTATTTTGTATTTTGTAAAACTATAGTACTTTATGTTTAGATGTTTCGCCATCTACGCTTTACAAAAGAGCTCCAAATATACATCTGTACTATGATGATGTAGTGAGCTCGATCACGAATCCAAGCGTACCTGGTTCAAACCCCACGGTGGGCAAATTTGGAAGCAAATTCGTTTCCGTGGGATTTTTACAACAGATAAAAATAGACCTCACCGTTCAGAAAGCAATGGTAAACTACTGAACGTATAAGTGATGCCTAGAAAATCAACGACTCGTTTACTGTGGTTGATGGCTACGTTCTTTAGGATATGCCACGATTTTCATTTCGATTTTCACTATGATGATGTTATCCAATATCGCCAGTACATCGGGAAATTGATTAAGAACTGTTCTTCTTCTTCTTCAGCGATCTCTGGTCATACGCTTAATTTACTGTGGACCACAAACTGGGCAGTCAACTTCAGGTCTCTCAGGTTTCCCCAAAGCTTAGTTTTCAGGTCGACTGGGTGTGGCCACATGTTGCTTCTCAGCTCCCCAGGAGAGGACAGTCTTGCAGGATACGCGCTGGTGTCTGTTCCACCTACTGACACTGGCAGAGAGCTGTTTGACTTATTCCTAGTCTATATAAGTGTTTGTTGAGTCTGCAGTGTCTGGTGAGTAGTCGACTGTCCAATATGGCATACATCATGTCAGTGGCGGCTCGTCATTAGGGCAAGAGGGAAAAGTAATGTGTAACGCATCTTTATTATTTCTTCTTCTTTGCGTTCGTTCTTTACGACCAATTTTAATCACTCTTTGTGATATGTTTGATCTTTGCCAAGAACGTGTATACGTTGCACATTGGTTTGTAGGCCCCTAAACGCATACGACTTCTACACATTTAGGACACATGCATCCGATTTCATCCAAACCTTCTTAGTCGCCTCTTACGACATGCGTGGAAAGTACAGTCTATTCTTTACACCCCAAATTTGGGCCCCGGTAACCACTCGGGCGATCTTTATTATTTAATAAATTAAAATATAACCTAATCCAAGCCATGGTTTCCCCGATAATTTGATTCTGGCCCCACCAACAAAAACGATAACGAGCCGCCACTGGTATCATGTGCAGAGTTATACAGGGTGTTCAACTTAAAAGCAGCCTGTGAATGGAGCTAATCTGGCATATATGTATGGAAATGAGAAGGTTCGGTTATAACGTAGTATAGGTCAAGGTTGTGTGATGGTGTGTAATTGTAGTGCGGGAAAGTGCGATGAACAAATGTGACGTAGGACAAGCTAGTCAGAACCGGTTTAAATAGTAAATAGACGAGATGCTATGCGTACCTGGCAAATTTATATTTATCACTGGGGCTGCTTTTAAGTTGAACACCCTGTACTTTGAAGTCCCAGCTCCTGTAGACGAAAATGATGTAACTAAAATCAAAATCAATGTAAACAACTAGTAATCAAAAATTGCTTAAAGTTCTTCTTCCAACGCTCCATATCGACCACTTGTTAACCACTTTTTCTGATTTGTATATGAACCAAGCCTACGAGCGAGTGTACGTTGTGCGAGTTATGCACCTACAAGGAAGCCAGCACATCTGATTTCTGCGACGCTTTTTATTTA
Organism: Arion vulgaris; assembly: GCA_020796225.1. Taxonomy (NCBI): domain Eukaryota; kingdom Metazoa; phylum Mollusca; class Gastropoda; order Stylommatophora; family Arionidae; genus Arion; species Arion vulgaris. The sequence continues at coordinate 52,614,344 of CM036762.1, read as the reverse complement.
CTAGGTAGCTTCCTAAGCCCCTTCCTCTTACGACATGCCTTGTAGGCCGCAGTGTTACTAATTTTTGTTTCCCTTAAGAATTTCGGCAACACACGAGCGAGGTTTCAAGTTAAATAGTAATTAACAAATATAAATAGATAATGCCAGCATCAAAGAGCTTTACCTGAGCAGAGCTTTGCCACCTTAACAATCCTTTGGAATCTCTCTCTCTCTCTCTCTCTCTCATCTCATCTTCTTTCTTTGCAATGATCCAGCGGCACTTGAGTTCTTGTCTTTCGGTCCAATGCTATATAGTGGTATCTGCATGTGTTTGTAAGTTGTTCTTTTGTTCCGTATAATGTGTTCCATTTATCTGGCCTTGGAGGAAGGAGGGTCTTCCTGATGTCATCTAGTGCTTGACACTTGAAGAGGTGGTGGTGAACGGTTTCATGATGATGTGCACAGTTGGCACTCTGGAGTGTGTTGTGGATGAATTCTGTTCAAGTAATTATTAAGTGTTATGTGTTGGGTTCGGAGTCTAAAAATGGTGCTCTGATCTCTTCTTGTAAGGTGGTTGATGTTGTCATTAAGGTTAGGTCTGGCCATATGGGTGTACACCTCTCTTCCTGTGTCTCACATGGCCCATCTGTTCAGCCAAATTTCTTTATTTGTTGTCAATAGGATTTGCTTTGCTGTATGGAGAGTTGTTGTCGTGATTGGTTGTTCTTGTGCTCTCATCTCATAAGCCAGATGTCCTGCCTCTTCTTCTTCTTCTTCTTCACCCTTCGCCCCTAGGGAAGCATAGGTCCGCAACCAAGGCCTTCCAAGCCCGCCTATCCAAGGCCATTTTTTCCAGATCTCGCCACTCTCTCCTCGTTTTCTTGCATTCCATCTCTAACTCCCGTCTCACCGGGTCGCTTCATGAGTCCCTCTATTTGGGGTCCCTCTTCTTCCTCGGGTGGCGAGCTTTGAATTTTCTTGGCTGTGGTTTCTGTAGCTATCTGGTGTTTTACGGTGTGGGGTAGCCAGTCCACGACCAACCTCTTTAGTCGTCTCTTACGACATAATAATAATAATAATGTTCGTCAATCAAATATGATTATAACCACATAGCTATTTCATCCAACAACAAAATGTAGTTTCAGTCAATGGACACGTAGGTGACTTGTCAGTCCGATGCGTGCCTTGAAGAGTCGTGGACAGTGTGGGCATGAGATTGTTGCTACAGTCTGGGACTCGTGTGCACTGGCCTTTCTCTTTGTCTACGCAGTACTGATGCTGCTTGACGTGCTGCCTCACAGGATTTGCACCTTTCGTAGGAGTGAACGCCAGGATGTTCTGTCCCGTGCAGCTTTTTCCCAGGTATCAATCTTGATTTCGAAGGATTTTAGAGATGACTTGAGCGTGTCTTTGAATCTCTTCTTTTGGCCCCCTAGGGAGCGTTTGCCACTCGACATTTCACTGTAGAATAGTATCTTTGGCATCCTGTGATCAGGCATGCGGACGAGATGTCCAGCCCAGCGAAGTTGGTGTTTCATAAGTATTATGTTAATACTGGGAATACCAGCTCTGTCAAGAACAGTGGTATCTGGGATCTTGTCTTGCCACTTGATTTTCAGCAGCTTTCTTAGACAATTTGTGTGAAAATGGTTCAGCTTCTTAGCATGACGGTGTAAACAGTCCATGTCTCACTGGCATATAGCAGTACTGGGAGTACTGCAGCTCTGTATACTTCTTCTTCTTCTTCTGCTAACATTCTTCACGGCCAATTTGATCATTCTTATTGTGATGTATAATTGGTCCACTGGCAAGAACGGAGTGATCTACGTCGGGACGATTGTGCGCCCATGGTGACTAGGCCCGCCCGTCCGTTTTCAGCCAGCTTTTGATTTACTAGGGTGAACTTTCCTAGGGTACGATCCTTTCGGATCTACGCCTTTTCGATCAACTTTGCCGTATATTTGGGCTTTGTGATCTACGCCAAGACAGTGAGTTACGCTGCTTTACCCGTTCTGACTGAGAAATATTTCTCGGGCTTGTCAGTTTGTCCTCGGACGGCGTCTTACTCGTATAAAACACCGTGTAAAGTATCGGCCTTCGCCAATGTTCAGGACCCGGGCTTTCTGTTTGATCCGTACATTGTCGGCCTTGCTTTACCGTACATTTTTAGTTTGATCCGGGGAAGGAACATTCTCAGCCTTTTCTAGACGCGTATCGGTACGTGGCAATTTGCAATTTACCTCGAAAGCACTGGCATGGGGCCGAGTACAAACAATGTAGAGGGTCGTTTCAGTGGGCACTAAGCGTAACTGGGGATTTTGCGCTCGCCGCCATCACCCGCCCCAGTTATTCCGGGGATGTTAGTTACGACTGCAATCGAACCTGCCCAGTTGCCCCAAGGGTGGCAGTTCCGTTAGGTATCACCAGCCTCAGTTCTTCCGGGGATGTTAATTTTAATCGCACAGTACCTTGCACGGTTTTCGCAGGGCGGGTAGTTTCGTTATGCACTAAACGCAACTTGTTCTTTTGCACTCGGCAAACCTTGCCCAGTACATGTATCTGCACCAGGCTACCAATGCGGGGTCAGCTGCAATCTTCTCTCGCACCAACACGAGGGTAGACTTTCATTCGTTACGGTCCTGTCTTATTTATTCTTGCCGACGGGCTGGCAATGTTTGCCCCTCCTCAGGGCTTCGAGCTTCGCCCTACGTGGGCATACATTTGGTCACTGGATGCACCTCTCATCCATGTCTGAGACGATTCGTTGCTGTTTCTTTGCGTTCAGGGACTTGGGCAATATCTTGTTGGACATCGGTCAGGAGAATTGTGCATTTTATTTGTATGTATCTTTATCGTATTTCCGTAATTGCACTGCTACCGCTACCAGTAGTTTCCTCTCCCGATCCCTGCCCTCTTAGCCAGACCAGAACCAGAGTCTGTTTCCAGGGTCACCGCGTGGAGGTTAGGGCAGGGTCTTGGTTAGCGCGCCCCTCGCTAACCCTGGCTCATGTTACCACCATGACCTCATGAGCCTTTGACCCCAGCTCTGTATACATTTAGCTTGGTCTGAAGATTGATACCACTCCTATGCCAGACATTGGCGTACAATCTACCAAACGAACTGCTAGCCATGGATATTCTGGAGTTCACCTCATCATCTATGTTTACATTTTGTGAAAGTGTGCTGCCCAGGTATGTGAACCTATGTGCAGCTTTCAGTTTGGTACCATTTATCATAATCATAGGTTCCTTGTAGTCGTTGCCAGGGGCTGGTTGATACATCACTTCAGTTTTCTCCGTGTTGATCGTGAGACCAAAGTTTGAACATGCTGTGGAGAATTTATTCATGAGATTTTGCAGTTCGACTTCAGAGCCGGCACTTAGTGCACAGTCATCAGCGAACAGAAGATCTCTGATGTTGTAGGTTTTGACCTTTGTTTTAGCTTGGAGCCTCCTTAGATTAAACACTTCGCCGTCGATGCGGTACTTGATGTCGATTCCTGTACTCCCGTCACAGAAGGCATCGGTCAACATGGCAGAGAGCATCACGCTGAACAGCATGCATGGCAGGTGACAGTGGTTATATTCTTTACATCCCCAATTTGGGCCCCGGTAACCACTCGGGCGAGATGTCCTGCCTCTGCTGCTGGTATACTCAAATCATCACCCACATCCTGAATGAATGTTTACCGTGGTCTTCATTTTCTACACGTTGCCAGGATGTCTAACTGAATAGTCTTTTTGAGCCCATTGCGTCTATTTATATGTACAATCACTCTTAGGCTCAGATCACATATAAATCACACAGTGGTTAACAAGTGGTCAATATTGAGCGTTCGAGGCAGAAGAAGAAGAAGAAGACATCCGGACACACTTACTGAAAGTCAAACTTCATATATTTCGTAATTAAAGTGGGTTGGAAACAGGTGATTGCTGTTAAACGTATCAGTGTATCTACTCGACCTATTTGTTCATTCCTTTGTTCATTCCTTTCATCTCGTCTTGGCCTCATATTTGACCTCACGTTATCGTATGTTTGACTCCTACATAGCCACATAGATTGCCTCTTTAGACAGCCTTCAATGGCAATAGAACAATCTCAGAGAAGTACTCAATGAGTTTGTAAACCAGTCCACTAAGTTCACATCCAGTGTTATGAATGAATGAAACTACATTAAACCCTAGTCACTTTAACCTTATCCTAGCTAAATTGCTTTATTGAGCATGACTTATAGAAGACAGTATTCAATAGCACGTCTTTAGCAGAACTTTGCCACCATGACAGTCATTCTCTCTCTGCTCTCTCTCTCGGCGCGCGATCACCGCCCAGACCGATGTACCAGATTTCCCCATAAATTCTATTCATGTGGAAATCTGATTCATGCAGCCTTAGCATTGATGTGTTTTACGTCATATGTTCAGCACTATTTGGAGCTCTGGTGCTTTTCCTTCGGTGATGTGTTTGGTTTCAGCCAGCGTTGACTCGGTTCGCTCTCCGTTCTGTAGCCATCTAGTGTTCTTTACAGTGTGGGGTAGCTAGCCCCATGCTCTACCTCCTGAGTCGCCTCTTACGACATGCGTAGCAGGTAACAGTGGTTCTATTCTTTACACCCCAATGTGGGTCCCGGTAACCACTTGGGCGATAACAGTCATTCGAAATTTAACTTCCTTTCAACGGCCTGATGTCCCTTTCTTAGTCATATCAAATTTCGCCCGAGTGGTACCGGAGCCCGCAAGGGAAGAAAAGAATAGTACCATACGACCAACACTGCATGTCGTAAGAGACGATTAATGTAGGCACTAGATTAAATAAAAAGCAGCTCATAAATCGAATGTGCTGGCCTACTTGTAGGCGCATAACTGGAACAACGTACAATCACTCTTAGGTTCAGATCACATACAAATCACACATAGCGGTTGACAGGTGGTCGATATGCTTAGCTCAGATCACATACAAATCACACATAGCGGTTGACAGATGGTCGATATGGAACGTACGAAGAAGAAGTAGAAGAAGAAGAAGAAGAAGAAAGAAGAAGAAGAAGAAAGAAGAAGTCATATTAATCAGTTTCATCCTAACTCCATCTTCTCCGTGGTCTTCATCTTTTCCTCTTTGTAGGAATTCTGACTTCTCGCCCGCCTGCCCAGCGTGTTCGTAGCGCGTTGGACGACGGTGAGAAGATCCCTGTGAGTGCAGGTTCAATTCTGTGGGCTGGCAGAAAAGCCACATGTTTTCCAGATTTACGATGTTCGGGGCACCGAACCGAAGGGTTGTGATACCTATGGCACCGAGCCGAAGAACTGAAAGCTCAAGTGCTTCTGGATCAGGGAAAAATTGGACTTCTCCATCTCTTCGTGTCTTTTATTTAAAATTCAAAATACATCAATTTTCTTATTATGACTATTACTAGCAACAGCCAATTTGATTTGATTTTGAATGGTATATTGAGAGTGATTAATGTGATAGGACCATCATAATTGCACTTGGGTGAGTAACCATGTGTGCTCCGATCTCTTTCTTACACAAGAAGATCTCAGCGGCAGGGCACGAACTCCAGTAGCACCGGAGAGAGTCCCCATTAATTTTTCTAATGAATTTTGCCGTGCAGCGCTTATCAGCCTGCTCTCCTCAATTTTGAACTGCAAAGTGTTCTTTTATGTGCTCAACATGAACATGTGCCTACGTTTTATCGTCCGTTTCCGATAGAACTAGGAGTTAGATCTCATCTACACTGATATCAGAAGTTTCAGCAAAAAGATCTCGGTGGCTTCACAAGGGAGCGATCCGATTACCTTTAGAACAATCGACGAGTACCTAACTGCTACGCCATACATACCTCTCACCCCCGTATTATTTTAGTTTATCTTTCACAAGCACTTGAGCTTTCAGCTCTTCGGCCGCCGAGTGGTTACCGGGGCCCACATTTGGGGTGTAAAGAATAGAGCCACTGTTACCTGCCATGCATGTCGTAAGAGGCGACTAAGGAGATTTGGCTGAAATCGGATGCACATGTCCTAAATGTGTAGAAGTCTATGTGTTTCGGGGCCTACCAAACCAATGTGCAACATATACACGTTCTTGACAAAGATCAAACATGTCATAGAGAGTGATTACAATTGGTCGTAAAGAACGAACGCAAAGAAGAAGAAGAAGATCTTCGGCTCGGTGCCAGGGACATCGTAACACTCCGGCTCGGTGCCACGAACACCGTAAATCTGGAGAATTTGTGGCTTTTCTGCCAGCTTGTGGAATTGAACCGTACTGACAGAGGGTTTGTCACCCATCGTTCAACGTGCTACGAACAGTTTTGGTTTTTATTTCGAAAGCTATATTCGTTTCTAGAGACTATACTTCTTTGAACACTCCATATCGATCACTTGTTGACCACTCTGTGTGATTTGTATGTGATCTGAGTCTAAGATAGATTATACGATGTGCCAGTTATGCTCCTACAAGTAGGACAACACATCTGATTTCTGAGATGCTTTTTATTTACTAGGGAAGCTTCTCTATGCCCTACATCAATTGCCTCTTACTGCCTTGTAGGTCGCAGTGGTACTATTCTTTGCTCCCTTGCGAGCCGAGCAACACACGGGTGAATGTTCATTGATAATTTTTTTTTTTAGATCCAGAAGCTGTTGCTTTTCTGCCAGCCCACGGAATTAAACCGCACTCAGAGGGGGCTTGTCTCCCGTCATCCAACGTGCTACGAACTGGCTGGGCAGGCGGGCAACATTGATAATTTGTAAACTAGGCTTAAGTTCAGACATCGCACGCAGCGCTTGTGCTAACGGAAGTCCCAGATCACGCCTTAAGTAGTTAGTACCCGTGTGTGTCGCTACAGATCATGGCGACTTTGATGGGTCACCTTCTATTTGTGGACTGTATATATCCGTATTTAATCTGTGAGCGATTAGATATCTTCTGATAGAGTGAGACTTGACTCTGCTACTTCGGTTCACGTACGCTACAATATCCTGGGTTCACACAACGCTCTCTTCAACAGTCAAGAATCTCAACATATTCAGAAGTTATATTATCAAATTCTTATCAGACTTATAGAAGGTTGCTGGCAAAAGTAAAGTGAGTTATAGTTAGTATGAAACACTATCATCAGGTGTATGTACTGGTGAACTAGCTATTCTTCTTCTTCTTTGCGTTCCTTCTATACGATCAATTTTAATCCCTCTTTGTGATATGTTTGATCTTTGCCAAGAACGTGTATACGTTGCACATTGGTCCCCTAAACGCATAGACTTCTACACGTTTAGGACACATGCATCCGATTTTATCCTTCCTTTGCGTTCCCGGCCTAGACTGATGGACCAACTTCTATCATGAATTTTACTGTTGTTTTTAGGGACTCCGTTCCTCCGTACAGCTTTTGAAGCTCTGTGTGTTGTGGCCAGTACTCTTTCCTTATACCTGCTAATCGTTGACAGTCTTGCAAGACGTGTTCTGCCGTCATGTCTGCCATATTGCAGGGGCTATTTTATCCAAACCTCCTTAGTCGCCTCTTACGACATGCTGCGCGGCAGGTAACAGTGGTTCTATTCTTTACACCCAAATTTGAGCCCCGGTAACCACTCGGCCGGAACTAGCTATTAAATCCGAATACTCTCTATTCTCTATCACTGTAATGTTCTTCGGCGTCTGGTCAAGAAAAAGCACATGTAGCGGTCCTCATGTACTTTGTACATGGTGACATTTAGTGCCTCTGATACTCTGTCGATCCATCGTTTACGTGGTCGTCCTCTTCTTCTTATTATTCTTCTTCGAGCGCTTCATATCGACCACTTGTTTACCACCCTGTGTGATATGTATGTGAGCTGAGCCTAAGAGCGATTGTACGTTGTGCTAGTTTTGAGCTCACAAGAAGCCAGCACATCCGATTTCTGCAACGCTTTTTATTTACTAGGTAGCTTCCCTAGGTCCTACATTAGTCGCCTCTTACGACATGCCTTGTAGTTCGCAGTGGTACTATTCTTTGCTTCCTTGCAGGCCCCGGCACTACACGGGTGGTCGTCTTCTAGATCCGTTGCTCTTGTATCTGAGTGCAAGTTCTCTTGTGGAGACTGTCTTGTGGTAGCCTGTCTTGTATCTGAGTGCTAGTTCTCTTTGTGGGAGACTGTCTTGTGGTAGCCTGTCTTGTATCTGAGTGCTAGTTCTCTTTGTGGGAGACTGTCTTGTGGTAGCCGTGGTGTATGTTTAAATACAAGTGTCGTTAACAATAAAGTAAAAGGAACCCGTTTTTATACCATGAGATATTGTTTGCTTGTATGTTTGTGTTCGTTCTTATCAACCAAGTTAACCACTCTTTGTGATTATTGCGGTTTGAGCACGAAACTGAGTACTTGTGTCCTCGTTTTATGCCCATTTTGGTGTGTAGGACAGGCATATCTCAATTTCAGCTTAAAGTTATGTTTAGATTTTTCTCACTTCACAGTCCTAGAGATTTTCTCACCTCACAGTCCTAGAATTTCTCACCTCACAGTCCTAGAGATTTCTCACCTCACAGTCCTAGAGATTTTCTCACCTCACAGTCCTAGAGATTTTCTCACCTCACAGTCCTAGAGATTTCCTCACCTCACAGTCCTAGAGATTTTCTCACCTCACAGTCCTAGAGATCTTCCGTTCTTTCTTACACTCAACGTCGTTCACTCTTCCTTGATCACTTCCACTCACTCCAGTTTGTATATGATCTGAGCCAAAGAGCGTCTTCGTACTTTGCAACTATTTCTGACGCAGTGTGGTCGTTCCGGATAAGGAACATTTTCAACCGTTTCGGACATGTGTCGGTTTAGCTGCTCCCAAAAAAGTTTTCACTCCGTATTTTTATTTTTATAGAAACGGAAACGTTGAACACACAACATATATGTTTACATCAGCCATATTGACAAGACCGCGCCCGCGTGGTACCGGGGCCAGCAAGGGAAGCAAAGAATAGTACGACTACAACCTACAATGCATGTCGTAAGAGGCGACTAATGTAGGCCCTAGGTAAGCTACCCTTGTAAATAAGAAGCAGCGCAGAAATCGAGTGTGCTGACCTACTTGCAGTCTCATAAATGGCACAATGTACAATCGCTCTTAGGCTCAGATCACATACAAATCTGCCCGAGTGGTTACCGGGGCCCAAATTTGGTTGTTTTTTGTGTGTTTTTTCCCGATCCAGAAGCACTTGAGCTTTTCAGCTCTTCGGTTCGGTGCCATGGACATCGTAACCCTTCGGTTCGGTGCCACGAACACCGTAAATCTGGGGAATCTGTGGCTTTTTCTGCCATCCCGCGGAATTGAACCGCACACACAGAGGGATAGTCACCCGTAGTCCAACGCGCTGCGAACACGCTGGGCAGACGGACAAATTTGGGGTGTAAAGAATAGAACCACGGTTACCTGCCACGCATGTCGTAAGAGGCGACTAAGGAGGTATGGTTGAAATCGGATGCACATGTCCTAAACGTGTAGAAGTCTATGCGCTTAGGGCCTACCAAACCAATGTGCAACGTATACACATTCTTAGCAAAGATCAAACATATCACAAAGAGTGATTAAAATTGGTCGTAAAGAACGAACGCAAAGAAGAAGAAAACATACAAATCACACAGAGTGTTTGACAAGTGGTCGATATGAAGTGGTTGATATGAAGTGGTTGATATGAAGTGGTTGATATGAAGTGGTTGATATGAAGTGGTTGATATGAAGTGGTTGATGAAGTGTGAAGTGGTCGATATGAAGTGGTGATATGAAGTGGTCGATATGAAGTGGTGATTGAAGTGGTCGAATGAAGTGGTTGATGATGGATATGAAGTGGTTGATATGAAGTGGTTCGATATGAAGTGGTTGATATGAAGTGGTTGATTGAGTGGATATGAATGTGGTTCGATGTATGAAGTGGAGTTCGATGATATGAAGTGGTCGATATGAAGTGGTCGATATGAAGTGGTTGATATGAAGTGGTTGAATGAAGCGTGAGAAGAAGAAGATAAGACCATTTTTTTTTCGTCCGCTTTCAACCTCAGACGAAGTTTCATCTCTGAAACTGATTTTTGCGTGAAAATTCGTTTTTCCAATTTCTTACAATGGCAGCAGCGTGCACATTGTAAATTACTTTACACTGGCAGCCGTGTGCTCAATGTACTCGTAATTAGTATTCCCTCGCCATACAGGCAGATTTTCTCCGACTTCAGAGGTACTCACGTTATCGTCCTGAGTAAGACCAGGGGGCTCGAACAAATGCCGGACAGTAGGTTCGAACCCGAGCTATGAGGCATCTCACAGCTAGCAGGCCGAGCTACTATCAACTACTCTAGGCAGTCCCTGACAAGACCATATATTAGGTTTTATTGTCAGACAGCTCTGTTTGCTTTCATGTAAGAGCACAAGGACATAATTGAATGTTTGCTAGAACCAGGAAGTTTTGGCAATCAGCTTGTCTCTGGATATTATAATTTTAATCTTACAGGTGTGTCTTTGCCAGAGCCAGTACACCGATCTAGGGAATGCTAACCCGAAACAAATGCTTGCAGAAAACGGATGCACCAGGCCGTAAGGCGCATAACATGGTGCAACGACCTCACAATGAGGAATGGGATAACGGATTCTTCGGTCGCCAATCTGCCTCGGAGATTTAGCCACGCAGTAAGAATGTCAGACCTACCATCACGAGGATGGCCAAAATTTTCTGTGGGAAAAGGTCGGCACAAACAGGGAAGCAGAAATCATAGGAATTATATCCTACAGAACTGCTACAAGTATGCAGACTTGAGAAGAAAGAGGTGGCCCACTTACACTAGTGTCCAAGACAAACTGTATGGCGTGGCTATAATCTGAGGCAGACGGCTGCCTTTATTAGAGAATCCGAAATCCCAATCTAGTGAGAACGCAGAAGAAGAAGTATACCGATCACTTCCACGACTTCTATGCCTGTTATTTAACTCTAAACGTCGGCCAGAAGACATGTATAGATGCAGATGCTCTGAGATACTCTAAGATATTGCCGATCTGTTGCTCGAACCAACTTTTATATCATTCACAGCGGCGCTTACAACATTGCATAATTTATGGTAGCTTCCCTTCGATCCCTACCCGTTTTGTTGGACTACAGTGCAGAAATCTGTTTCAAAAGTCACCTGTGGAGGTGGAGCGGGATCTAGATCAGTGCCAGCTTCTGTTCAGTTTTAGTCAATTTACTGTTTCTCACGTCGTTTTATCACCTTAGTTCGTTACTTCTAAGTCTCTTGGTTAAACACTTTTAGATGTAGCGTAAGCGCAACCAAGAACATGATTTTCACAAACGTTGAATGCAAACCATTGATGAGCATATAATATTGTTCTACCCAAATGTGTCTTCAATACATATCTTTCTCTCTCTCTCTCTCTTTCTCTTTATCTCTCTTTATCTCTCTCTTTATCTCTCTCTCTCTCTCTCTCTCTCTCTATGACAGTTCGTTATATTGTAGGAGGTCTCCATTTGTGAAATGGTTAAAACTGTTGCATGTCCTTTTGAAGATTGTGAGTTAAAATCTGAACTGCAACACTCTCGTAGAGGACGTACCATTTCTGCCTTCAGGGACAGAGCTATTGTAGGAAATCATGTGCAATGGAGTCAATTATTCGTCTTTATTTCCTTTTTTAGACTTTAAATCATCTCTCTCTCTCTCCTCTCGCGATCCCCGTTCAGACTGATTTACCAGATCTACTCATGAGTTTCGCTGTTGTTTTTAGGGCTCCGTCCCTCCGTACAGCTTCTCACTAAATTCGGTGTTTTGGGGACAGACTTCGCTTCTCATGCCTGCTAACAGTTGGCAATTTTGCGTAGCAGGTGCTCTGCCGTCATGTCCGCCTTCGCGCAGTGGCAGAAGCTAGTTGTGCCGATTTTAAATTTATTGTACATGTGGGCTCGAAATCTGTTATTGCCGGTACGAAGGCGGAATATAACAACTTATTTTTACGGACAGACAATAGTACCCATCTCTGACGAGCTGTGTTGAGGATGTTCTTTCGACCACATTTCTCTATATCTCCATCCGATGGTTGTTTCAGCCTCCTCGTAGCTGATTTCGTAATCGGTCTGCGGTAGTCGCCTACTTGCCTTTGCGAGCTTGTCCGGTATTTAAATTATATCAAGAACATTTCAAGATCCCAAGGTCTGTGGACATTTATAAGCAAGATTAGGGAATTGTTAAATTTAACAAAACGTCTCATGATCAATATATTGACATATATTTGAGTAATTTTGTTTAAATTGGATAAATTGTTCCATTTTAAGAAATAACAGATACTTCTACTTCTTCTTCGAACGCCCCACATCCACTACTTGTTATCCACTCTGTGTGATTTATATGTGATCTGAGCCTAATAGCGGTTGTAACTTGCCAGTTATACGTCTAAGTAGGCCAGCACATCAGGTTTTGTGATGCTTTTATTTACAAGTGTTGTAGTCTCCCCAACCCAGTGGGGTAATTGTCTTGTAGTTACTGAGGGTCCCTTTATTGTGAGTATTATTGATAGTTTATTGTATATATTGATGATTTCATTATTGTATCAATTTATAGATGCTTGAACTTCTGTAATTCGGGGTTCTCTTCCTTCTTTTCTCTCTAGAGGTGTATCATTTTAGGTTTTACATTTCCTTTATGTTCTATATATATATCTTATATCCTTGACTATGGATGATTTATAGATTATATGTCCATTGCTGATTTATTGTGGTTCCAGTTGTTGATAGTGATTACAGACGATTCATTCATTGCTGTTAATTTCCTTTTTAATTACTGATTAAGCCAGATGAAATGTGTGATGTTTAGACGACGTCACTCATGTTATTCTTTGCTGGTTGAATTCATTTGGTCCTGCTCACGATTTAATTCCTCATTTCGATATATTTCCTTTCTTGTTCATACTGTTTGTACTCTGGTAACATTCTAATTCTAACATAACGAACAATAGACGACTGTCACAATATAAAGGACTACCATCGTTCAGTTTCATTTATATTTCATTTATTTATAGTATTCGGACACAACATAAAACATGTCCTCTCCTCTCCAAGTCTTATGTTGGTCTCTTCTCTTGTTTACTAACGTTGCTACGCCGTCACTACACAACTACGTCGATTAGTTTTACTACGTCAGGTCTCGTTTAGTGTTGCCATACTGCTTATAGTGGACAGATGCAGATTTAGTGCGCAAAGCAGTATGGCAACACTAAAATATATATAGCAGTAGTCAACTAATAAAATATCTAAATATCTACAAACTACACACTAAAGCTAACTGTCTGGTTCATCAGCTGCCACCAGGGGGGCTGGCTTCTACACCCTCGAAAGATCTCGCTGTCGTCACGACGGCGAAACTCCCCTATGTACACAGGTAGAGTCCCTCAGTGTTATTAACGTTGTCCGAGCTGAATGGGAACAAGTCACCACACGTCGTTAAACGTGGACCAACAACAACTAATCTACAATAGCCAACCATGGTCGAAAATAAGGAAAATCCTGACGGGATCTCAGGAGAACCAAGTTGAATGAGCTAAATGGGAACAAGTCACCAGGCGTCGTGAGACGTGACTCATCAACTGGCCATAGGTGACCATGGTCAACTTCAACAAAATACCCTCTCTACTTAATGCTGAAACAAAGATGCGATTAGTGATCATTCAGCAAAAATTGCATGGGGGAAAAGAAACAGACGCCACATATTTCGTAAGATGACCCAACAGCATACTGGTTGCTCCAAGGAGTGCCAACAAACTTGCTAATGTGAGGTGGTTGTGCTGCGACATCCTATCCTCACATGCCGTAGGATGGGCGAAGGGCATCTCAAATTTATTGTCACTGTCTCTATGTCATTCTTTCTTGTCAGAGTCTTGTCTTGCAATCTGAAAACTCAAAAAAAAAACAAGTTACAAACTGAACATGTCATGGAAAAACATATAGATACTGTTCATCATCAACAGTATACGACCTCTCAATAATAATGTCTAAATCATCAGCTTCCCTAGGCCCCTACCTCAATCGCCTCTTACGGCACTTTGTAGATCGCAGTGTTAATATTATTTGCTCCCCTTGCGAGCCCCGGCAACACACGGGCGAGAAGAAAAAGAAGATACAAATATCTTGGTAACAACGTAGTATACTATATGATGATTGTTTTTACAACTCACAAAATGACATGGTTCATTTAACTATTGAATTTCAAAGTAAATCACATTTAAATTGTAATTAAATCACAACTGAAAAGCAAGCGCACAAAATATACTTGTATATATGTGGGATCGAAAAATCTCTGAGGGCCACAGAAATGTGTTTTATAGAAGAATGATGAGAATCCCATGGACTGCTAAAATGACTAATGTCGAGGTGCTGAATGAGATCAAGACACAGAGAAAGCTTATCATCAATATAAGAATGAGACAATCATCATTTTTCGGGCATATGATGAGGAGGGGAGGTTTAGGACACATTGTGACAACTGGTAAAATCGAGGGTAGACGAGACAGGGAAAGACAGAGAGAGAAAGTGGTGGATGGCCTGACCTAATGGCACGGTTGAGCGTCAACATCTGAATTGATATCAAACACCAACGACAGAGATTTGTGGAGATCCATGATCGCTTACGCCAGCCGGTACGGCACCTAATGATGATGATGATATATGTGGGATAATGAGATATGGTGAAAGATAGTGTGTATGTAAGGCGTGTGTGTATGAAGGAAAGGGTGTGTATGTAGGCGTGTGTATATAAAGGAAAGAGTATACATGTACGCGTGTGTATATACAGGAAAGGCCAGTCTGCCCAGCGGTATCGTAGAGCGTTGGACTATGGGTGACTATCCCTCTGTGTGTGCGGGTTCAATTCCGCGGGATGGCAGAATAAGCCACAGATTTCCCAGATTTACGGTGTTCGTGGCACCGAACCGAAGGGTTACGATGTCCAATGGCACCGAGCCGAAGAGCTGAAAAGCTCAAGTGCTTCTGGATCGAAAAAAATATATATATACAGGAAAGAGTGTACATGTATCAAGGAAAGAATGCGTATGTACGCGTGTGTATATCAAGGAAAAAAGAGAACAAGCTAGTGAGAATGGACACCATATAATGACACCTACCCTAATAAAGTTCACAAACCTATATATTAACATCTCATACTATCAGTACTTTCTGTGAATCGCTTCAAACAAAAAAGATTCTACTACTTCTCAAAGACCTCTCTAACAAAACTATCTTTCAAACGTTATGATTAGCCCTACTATAAGTGCTCTTGTTGATATTTCTTCGTTCCCTTTGTTCTTTGATAATAAATATTAGGAATGTTCTAACAAATCTTCAGTTATCTCTGATGTATCTATTTGTCGAAGGATATGTGATAGGGTTGCGATAACTATCTCCAAGTCAGGTGCCCATCCATATTAAGATACAAGACTTTCTTTCAAAATGTCTTCATGGGGATGGTCTGTGTTATCTTGCTAAAAATGATGTTATTGTTTTACTTGACTTTGATGAAGGGTTAATATAAGTGTGTGCAGCGTTACATTTATTGGTCATGTTCAATGTGTGTTTAACTCCTAGAGAGCAAGGGCAAAAACAACGTTTTTATACATCATTTTTGTAAAATGATACTTTTTTATTCCAACTCTCTGCTATCAGTGCCAAACATGGCCCTGACTAAGACACAAGAAAGAAAGATTACAACATGTGAAATGAAATGTCTACGAAAAGCTGTCAACGTTACAAGGAGAGATAGAATTAGAAACGAGAATATCAGAAGCATTGTTGGTACTATACCATGCATACAGTACATCGAGAAGCAGAGACTCAAGTGGTTCGGCCATCTAATGAGAATGGAACCACATTTACTACCATCACGTGCCTACAATACTAGAAACTCAAGGCGCAGAGCACAAGGCAGGCTAAGAACACGATGGATAGATAACATCTCAGAGTCCCTGCGAAAGCATGGACTGACAACGTCAAGCGCAACACACCTGGCACAAGATAAAAACTAAATCTCCCTACGGCACTTCACGGCAAATCTGGTTAAGATAAGATAAGATAAGATATTACCTTTTTTTATACAGACAGCTATTAGTTATTATTAAATGTACCATTTATCAAAATGTTTAGAACTGGATGTATTGTTTATTTACCATGGGGAAATTCTTATTAATCTTCTTCTTCTTCGAACGCTCCATATCGACCACTTGTTAACCACTCTGTGTGATTTGTATGTGATCTGAGCCTAAGAACAATTGTACATTGTGCCAGTTATGCGCCTACAAGTTGCCCAGCAATCCGATTTCTGCTATGCTTTTTATTTACTAGGGTAACTTCCTAGGTCCTACATCAGTCGCCTCTTACGACATATCTTGTAGGTCACAGTGGTACTATTCTTTGCTTCCCTAGCGGGCCTGGGGACCAAACAGGCGTCACACTGGTGAAATATATTAGAATAAGACAAAAGGAAATGCAAAATGATTTTTAGTAACAAGGAGAACAAATATAAAATAGTAAATTTAGAACAACATTAACCTGAAACAAATGCATGCAGAAAATGAATGCACCAGGCCATAAGGCACATAACATGGTACAGAGACCCATCACAATGGGGAATGGGATAACGCAGTAAGAATGTCAGACCTACCATCACGAGGGTGGCCAAAACCTACTGCGGGAAGAGGTCGGCGCAAACGGGGAAGCAGAAATCATAGGAATTATATCCTACAGCGCCCGAGTGATTACCGGGGCCCAAATTTGGGGTGTAAAGAATAGAACCACTGTTACCTGCCATGCATGTCATAAGAGGCGACTAAGGAGGTTTGGCTTAAATCGGATGCATGTGTCCTAAACGTGTAGAAGTCTATGCGTTTAGGGGTCTACTAAACCAATGTGCAACGTATACACGTTCTTGGCAAAGATCAAACATATCACAAAGAATGATTAAAATTGGTCGTAAAGAACGAACGCAAAGAAGGAGAAGAAGATATCCTACAGAACTGCCCCCAGTGTGCAGACTTGAGAAGAAAGAGGTGGCAAACTTACACTAGCGTCCAAGACAAACTGTATGGCGTGGTTGATAATCTTAGGCAGACAGCTGCCTTAATTAGAGAATCCGAAATCCCAATCTAGTGAGAACGCAGAAGAAGAAGAAGAACAATAACTTTGTCCCTTACCACTCACGTTAAATACATCGTATACATCTGTAAGCTATAATCGTGTGTGTATTCATTCTAGACACAGAACTACACAACCCAGGAACGTTTCCGCAGTTTTTATGAATAAGTAACAATTCTTTAAACAGTTTTTATGTAAGGAGATAAAGCTTACATTTCAAGTTGAAATTGCGTGCACAAAAATATGTTTATATTTTTATCAATTTTTCACAGTTTACTAAATTAACACAGAAACCAGCTATTTCCACGTATTAAGCCGGAACTGACGAATGAACTTGGGTTAAATTAATAAAAGTGTACTAGAATGTAAATTTGCTACAAATATTTAACTATTAAAATTAAAAAAACGGTCGTTAGAGTGGCGTTTTGACATTGCTGCCCAACACAGTCGCCCCATAGTGTGACATTTTGGATTATAAGAGTTAATGTTGTTATATGTTATTGCTAAGGAATTAGATTATGACGAGTGGAGCATATTAGAATAGTCGACCGCTTGCCCCGCGTGTTCGTAGCGAGTTGGACGACGGGTGACAAGTTCCCTGTGAGTGCGGTTCAATCCCGCAGAAAAGTCACAGGTTCTCCAGATTTATGGTGTTCGTGGCACCGAACCGAAAAGTTACGATGCCCATGGCATGGAGCGGAATGGTTTCGATGTCCAAAGCACCGAGCTGAAGAGCTGAAAGTTCAAGTGCTTCTGGATCGAAAAAAAATTACAATAGTCAGTGAGTTAGCGGTTCTTTTTCTTGTTCAGCGATCTCTGGTCATGCGCTTAATTTACTGTGGACCACAAACTGGGCGGTCAGCTTCAGATCTCTCAGGTTTCCCCAAAGCTTAGTTTTCAGGCCGACTGGGTGTGGCCACATGTTGCTTCTCAACTCTTCCAGGAGAGGACAGTCTTACAGGATATGCTCCGGTGTCTGTTCCGCCTGCTGACACTGGCAGAGAGCTGTTTGACTTATTCCTATTCTATATAAGTGTTTGTTGAGTCTGCAGTGTCCGGTACGTAGTCGAAATATAATGATCTGTTCTGTTCTGCTTAGTTCTTTGAGGGAGTCTTTTCCATAATCATATCCAGTGTTTGTCTTCCAGTCTACTCCAGATTTTCTCTGAATGAGGGTTTTGACCACTTGAAAAGACAGGGGTTGGTAAATTTGCTCTTTGGATTTGTCGGGTGTTTTCTCTCGGTTCTGCGTATGGTCGACATTCTTGCAGTATGTATATCGCTGTCATTTTGACGTTGCCAATCGTAAAACCTGGTCTAGCAGCGTTTACTGGGTTCACTCTCCGTCAGCCTTCGGCGGTCCCCAGCCGACCTGCAAAGCAGCAGGTTACTATTTTCTTTTAGGGTAGCTACCCTTTGAAACTTTATCTCCGAGATCTTCTTCTTCTTCTTTGCGTTCGTTCTTTACGACCAATTTGAATCACTCTTTGTGATATGTTTGATCATTGCCAAGAACGTGTATACGTTGCACATTGGTTTGGTAGGCCCCTAAACGCATAGACTTCTGCTCGTTTAGGACATGTGCATCCGATTTCAGCCAAACTTCCTTAGTCGCCTCTTACGACATGCGTGGCGGGTAACAGTGGTTCTATTCTTTCACCCCAATTTGGGCCCCGGTAACCACTCGGGCGAGCTCCCGAGATGTTGACCGTCATCTGCCCAGGTTACCAGTCGTTTTGTGGACTATTTGGTTTGCCTGCCATCCAGTTTTGTGTACGGTTTGCTTCGCTAGCCTTTGATTGTCCTCAATCAAACTACAAGTTAGTAGTAGCTAGCAAGTTCTATCTCCTCCTCCAATGTCATGTTCAATGTTTCTTTCATATTCTGCTACCACCTTTGTTGTGGTCGTCCCCTGCGTTGTACTTCATGAACCAATCCTTCTATTACCGTTCTCTCCAAATCACTGTGACGTTTAACGTGGTCCAAATATTTCATCGTCAGGGACATGATTCTAAAAGTCTAAAGCCGAAGGATTGACTCCATTGCACCGGGTTTTACCCCATATATCTCGGTCCTTCTTCGCAGAAATGGCACGCTGCCTGCCGAGAGTACTGCACAAAGCACGAACTCCGTAGCTCCGGAAACAATCCTAGTGGTCTCTAGAAAAAATGCACTCGTGAGCAGAACGGCAGGGTTCGGATTGGAACCCACGACTTACGACTCCCAAGGCAAGGTCTTACCCACAGAGACCCCCAATGGAAAGAATTATTTCAGTGTAGGAACAGAGTGATGGAAATGTCTAGAACATGCATTCGTAAATAGATAAACATACAAAGAAAGATGGACCAGATTGCAACGTTAAACGAAAAGAGGTCGGGAGGTCAAGGCTGCTACAGGTCGTGAGAATGAATAAATGTCGAGATGGACTTAATGTTGGCCAGATTAATGAACAATGAGTTCTCTCCCTGTCATACTAGCTAGATTTAGAACAGAATCCCTGACCATTAATTGTGGTTTGTCAGTGGTCGCCAACAAAACATTTTTTTTTGGGTTAAGTCAAAACTCAGTGCAGAAAGATCACGAATGTTGGGGAAA
The DNA here is from genome assembly GCA_020796225.1 of Arion vulgaris. NCBI lineage: Eukaryota > Metazoa > Mollusca > Gastropoda > Stylommatophora > Arionidae > Arion > Arion vulgaris. The sequence goes on along the minus strand of CM036762.1, from coordinate 52,594,656 downwards.
TAAACAAAATGAGCAGAAGGATAAAAAAATGTAAAAGTGCAGAAAGCATAAATTTCGAATAAAACAAAAATTTAAAAAAAACTTATAAATGAACGGCCTATGATCGCCTGTAAATTAAATGATAGTGAGCTCGATCACAAACCAAGTGTACTTGGTTCAAACTTCACTGATCGCATGTAGATTAATGCTAGTGCTCGATCACATTACCAAGTGTAAATGGTTCACACTTAGAAGAGGTGAAGCAAATTCTTTCTGAATTACGAACGAGTAGAAAATAGACACCACCGTAAGAAACAAGGCCAAGCATTGAACGTACTAGTGATGCCAGAAAATCAACGGTTGATCGCCCGATGTGACGCTGCGAGCAAGAATAGACCCTGCAACCAATGCATGTCGTAAGAGCGACTGATGTAGGCCCTATGGATGCTACCCTAGTAAATAAAAAGCAGCGCAGAAATCGGATGTGCTGACCTACTTGTAGGCGCATAACTAGCACAACGTACAATCGCTTTATGTTTAGATCACATCAAATCACACAGAGTGGTTGACAAGGGTCGATGTGAGAGTTTGAAGAAGAAGAAGAAGAACGAAGAAAAGAACTGTGTTGATGGCTAAGCCATGTATATGTAAAGGATTGCACAATTTTCATGTTCATAAGCAAACACAATTAAGAGGTTCGTGCCTGTATTGATAGTAGCTCAAACCGACTTAGACCTTCATTCGGTTGACTATGTCCGGCATTTTAAAGGTTTACCAGGACGATACGTAGTACCTCTAAGTCGGGAAAACGCCTGTATGGCGGTCTATTACAGTACAGTGAGCACGGCTGCCATAAGTAATCTAAATGGACGGTGCGATTGTAGAATGAAAGGTTCAGCAAAGATCATTTCAGAGAGTGAAACTTCGTCTGAGTTGAAGGACGAGAAAAAAAGGTTTGCCTCGACAAAAATAATTTTCTTTATTAATAAATTAGGCAGGTTCAAGTGGCTGAAGCGTTCTAGAGGTAGGTCAGAAAATTGTGTTCAGGCATTATGGTCGTGCCTTAAGAAATATAATAATATTAAATAATTATTTGATTCGATTGAATAATCATTTAAAATTTGAATTTGCATTTAAATTCATCTTATTCCGTCTTACACGATCAATTTTCTATTTCATGCATATAATCATTTAAAATTGACCATGTATTACATAAATATATATCAATTTTCTATGTCAAAGAGAAAATAGAGCATGTATATATGTGGCAGGGGGCGCTGACAAACTGTAATAATGTGGAGGAGGCGTTACAAAGTTTATGTTGTGCAAAGTGGGCGGTGGGCCGGAAAAGTTTGGGAATCTATGAGTTAGAGCAATTATTTTATAATGGGCATGCTAAGATAAGAATGTAGATCTATTTGAATGTTTAAAAAACAAAAACGTTGCATGGTTGCCATAATAACAGCGGCCATCTTTAAAAAATACATGTTATTAGAATCCTAAAATTTACAAAACAAATAAATATATTGAGAAATAAAGGGATGATTCGTAAACTGTAAACATATTTACAGCTCACTGATACATTTATTTTTTTGTAAAATCTTAAGAAATATATTTTATGTTTATTTTTAAACTTATGCTTGCCAAAAACCGCCCAAAAAGTGTCATCATTTCACATTGAAAATTAATTTTAAAACACATATTCAGAAAAATGTAATTTGAAATGTACCAGTAGCTACAAAATTATATGTGGGATGTTCACATCGACTGTCGTGTATCTAGCTTTAGTATTAGTTAAAACTCAGGGATTTCCGACACAAAAATGGACAAAATGATTTTGAGTAAACTCAATTTTAAATTTGGAATTTGAAAGAAAAGGGAATTGAACGTGTCTTATTAATGTTGTAATGCTAATACGCAAACCACCCGAGTGGTTACCGTGGCCCAAATTTGGGATGTAAAGAATAAAACTACTGTTACCTGCCACGCATGTCGTAAGAGTCGACTAAGGAGGTTTGGCTGAAATCGGATGCACATGTCCTAAACGTGTAGAAGTCTATGCGTTTAGGGCCTACCAAACCAATGTGCAACGTATACATGTTCTTGACAAAGATCAAACATATCACAAAGTGATTCTTCTTCTTCTTCTTTGCGTTCGTTCTTTACGACCAATTTTAATCACTCTTTGTGATATGTTTGATCTTTGCCAAGAACGTTATACGTTGCACATTGGTTTGGCAGGCCCTAAACGCATATCTATACGTTTAAGACATGTGCATTCGATTTCAGCCAAACTTCCTTAGTCGCCTCTTACGACATGCGTGGCAGGTAACAGTGGTTCTATTCTTTATACCCCAAATTTGGGTCCTGGTAACCACTGGGGCAACAAGGTGATTAAATGCTGGTTCCAGAGACCCAATCTTATTGAGAGGATCACCACTAAAAGAGGTGGACACATTTACATATCTGGGAAGTGTCGTCAACATTCAGGGTGGCACAGATGAAGATGTTAAGGTTAGAATAAAAAAGGCAAGATCAGCATTTGCCATTCTGAAGAACATATGGAGTTCAAGAATGATTAGGAATAAAACTAAGATAATGATATTTAACTCAAATGTCCAGTCTGTCCTTCTGTATGGAGCAGAGACATGGAGAACAACTAAGTGAACACCAAAAGCTGCAGACATTCATCAATAGATGCCTACGCAAGATACTCCATCTGAGATGGTACGACAGGATCACAAACAGAGAACTGTGGGATAGGACAGGACAACAGCAGGTGGAACAAGAGATAATGAGCAGAAGGTGGAGATGGATAGGACACACACTGAGGAAACCCCTGACAGCATCGTGAGACAGGCTCTCCGATGGAAACCCCAGGGCAATAGAAGTAAGGAAAGACCCAGAAACACCTGGAGACGGAGTTAGAGATGGAATGCAAGAGGACAGGGAGAGAGTGGCGAGATCTGGAAAGGATGGCCTTGGATAGGCGGGCTTGGAAGGCCTTGGTTAGGCGGGCTTGGAAGGCCTTGGTTGCGGAGCTATGCTTCCCTAGGGGCGAAGGGTGAAGAAGAAGAAGAAGAACCACTCGGGCAACAAGGTGATTAAAATTGGTCGTAAAGAACCAAAGCAAAGAAGAAGAAGAAGATACGCAAACAAAAGAACATAATTGTATGTCTAATCGATAGTACGAATGTTGTACTTTATAGAATTAAACACTTTGAAAATCGATGTTTTTGACTAAAACTATTATTTTCGAGATAATAAATCCGTTAATGAATTGACAGTAAAGTTATAGAAAAACTGAGTAGTTGGTAATAAATAATGACATTTATGGAGGTCACAGAAGACAGGAGAGAATCCCATGGCATGCTGAAATGGATAATATTAATACTTGAAAGATATCAATCATGCAAAGAGAAACATACAACGAGAAAGCTCATTAGTAACATATGGGCACTGTCATCATGATTGTGAGGACATAACATGACAAAAATGTGAGATTTAGAAACCATTGTGACAACCAGAAAACTCAGTGACGGGCGAGGCAGAGACCGATACAGAGAGAGAGACAGACAGACAGACAGACTAACAGACAGATAGACAAACAAACATACAGACATACGCACGGATAGATGGATGAATGGATATATGGATGAATGGATAGATGGATGAATGGATAGATGGATGAATGGATAGATGGATGAATGGATAGATGGGATAGATTAGATTACGCTTGTGTGGTCCCGGGGCCCGCAGGGGAAGCAAAGATTAGTACCACTGCAACTTACAAGGCATGTCGTAAGAGGCGACTGATGTAGTCCCTAGGGATGCTACCCTAGTGAATAAAAAGCAGCGCAGAAATCGGATGTGCTGGCATACTTGTGGCTGCATAAATGGCACAACGTACAATCGCTCTTAGGCTCAGATCACTACAAATCACACAGAGTGGTTGACAAGTGGTCGATATGGAGCGCTCGAAGAAGAAGATGATTAGATTATATTAGATGGATGGATGGATATCTGGTTGGATGGATGGATTGATGGATGGATATCTGGTTGGATGGATGGATGGATGGATGGATGGATATCTGGTTGGATGGATGGATGGATGGATGGATGGATATCTGGCTGGATGGATGGATGGATATCTGGTTGGATGGATGGATGGATGGATGGATATCTGGTTGGATGGATGGATGGATATCTGGTTGGATGGATGGATGGATGGATATCTGGTTGGATGGATGGATGGATGGATATCTGGTTGGATGGATGGATGGATGGATATCTGGTTGGATGGATGGATGGATGGATGGATGGATATCTGGTTGGATGGATGGATGGATGGATGGATATCTGGTTGGATGGATGGATGGATGGATATCTGGTTGGATGGATGGATGGATGGATGGATATCTGGTTGGATGGATGGATGGATGGATGGATATCTGGTTGGATGGATGGATGGATGGATGGATGGATATCTGGTTGGATGGATGGATGGATGGATATCTGGTTGGATGGATGGATGGATGGATGGATATCTGGTTGGATGGATGGATGGATGGATGGATATCTGGTTGGATGGATGGATGGATATCTGGTTGGATGGATGGATGGATGGATGGATATCTGGCTGGATGGATGGATGGATATCTGGTTGGATGGATGGATGGATGGATGGATATCTGGTTGGATGGATGGATGGATATCTGGTTGGATGGATGGATGGATGGATATCTGGCTGGATGGATGGATGGATGGATATCTGGTTGGATGGATGGATGGATGGATGGATATCTGGTTGGATGGATGGATGGATGGATATCTGGTTGGATGGATGGATGGATATCTGGTTGGATGGATGGTTGGATGGATGGATGGATGGATAGATGGATGGATGGATGGATGGTTGGATGGATGGTTGGATGGATGGTTGGATGGATGTATGGATATCTGGTTGGATGGATGGATGAATTGATGGATGGATATCTGGCTGGCTGGATGGATGGATGGATGGATGGATGGATATCTGGTTGGATGGACGGATGGATGGATGGATATCTGGTTGGATGGATGAATGGATGGATGGATATCTGGTTGGATGGATGGATGGATGGATATCTGGTTGGATGGATGGATGGATGGATATCTGGTTGGATGGATGGATGGATGGATGGATATCTAGCTGGATGGATGGATGGATGGATGGATGGTTGGATGGATATCTGGTTGGATGGATGGATTGATGGATGGATATCTGGTTGGATGGATGGATGGATGGATGGATATCTGGTTGGATGGATGGATGGATATCTGGTTGGATGGATGGATGGATGGATATCTGGTTGGATGGATGGATGGATGGATGGATGTCTGGCTGGATGGATGGATGGATGGATGCATATCTGGCTGGATGGATGGATGGATGGATATCTGGTTGGATGGATGGATGGATGGATATCTGGCTGGATGGATGGATGGATTGATGGATGGATGGATGGATGGATATCTGGCTGGATGGATGGATGGATGTATATCTGGTTAGATGGATGGATATCTGGCTGGATGGATGGATGGATGGATGGATATCTGGTTAGATGGATGGATATCTGGTTGGATGGATGGATGGATATCTAGTTAGATGGATGGATGGATGGATATCTGGTTAGATGGATGGATATCTGGTTGGATGGATGGATGGATATCTTGTTAGATGGATGGATATCTGGTTGGATGGATGGATGGATATCTGGTTAGATGGATGGATGGATATCTGGTTAGATGGATGGATATCTGGTTGGATGGATGGATGGATATCTGGTTAGATGGATGGATGGATATCTGGTTAGATGGATGGATGGATATCTGGTTCGATGGATGGATGGATATCTGATTAGATGGATGGATGGATATCTGGTTAGATGAATGGATGGATATCTGGTTGGATGGATGGATGGATATCTGGCTGGATTGATGGATGGATATCTGGTTGGATGGATGGATGGATATCTAGTTGGATGGATGGATGGATATCTGGTTAGATGGATGGATGGATATCTGGTTGGATGGATGGATGGATATCTGGCTGGATGGATGGATGGATATCTGGTTGGATGGATGGATGGATATCTGGTTAGATGGATGGATGGATATCTGGCTGGATGGATGGATATCTGGCTGGATGGATGGATGGATATCTGGTTGGATGGATGGATGGATATCTGGTTGGATGGATGGATGGATATCTGGTTGGATGGATGGATGGATATCTGGTTTGGTGGATGGATGGATATCTGGTTGGATGGATGGATGGATATCTGGTTGGATGGATGGATGGATATCTGGTTGGATGGATGGATGGATATCTGGATGGATGGATGGATATCTGGTTAGATGGATGGATAGATATCTGGTTAGATGGATGGATGGATATCTCGTTGGATGGATGGATGGATATCTGGCTGGATGGATGGATGGATATCTGGCTGGATGGATAGATGAGGCGAGCACCGTACCTCCTGTTCACTGGAGAGTGATGGATTATTTTATTTCTGTATCTGTAATTTTTGTTAATATAGTCCGCAATTTTGTGAAATGAGCAATAGGGGAATTATAAGTAAAGCAAACAAATATTATTATTCTTTTTGGAACGCTCCGAAACAATCATTTGTTAAACCACTCTGCGTGATCTGTATGTGATCCAAGCCTAGGAGCGATTGTACGTTGTGCCAGGTATGCCCTTACAAGTAGGCCAGCACATCCAATTTATGTGACGCTTTTATTTCGGTAGCTTCCTAGGCCCCTACCTCAGTCACCTCTCACACGATATGCCTTGTAGATCGCAGTGTTACTATATTTTGCACCCCTTTCGAGCCCTATCAACACACGGGTGAAAGAAATATAAAACGGGATTTAAATAATTTTGTACAAATGAAAACAAATGTATAAAGACAACGTTTCCACCAAACGGTCTTCATCAAGTTAGGGATGAACCATAGCCAACTCTAGATAACTAGGCCAGACAACTGACTGGGGAATCCTTGACCTAGATCAGAGAAGTGGGTTGGAAATTATAGATGTTAGAACACTGCACGCTTTTTTAACAATTTTACTCAATTATGTGATACTTAACTTGTTGGATAATATAACTTCGATTTAGCATTTGGTGTTGATTTTACAATGAATTCGTCTATATACATCAATAATGGAATGCGAGGTCACGTGGTGTAGTTGTGGTCTGATTTCCCATAATTCTTACCTGAGTCCGAGGCCCATAAGTTTATAGTTGGCTCTGGATGAACAAACATTCTGAAAGGTCATGGAAGAAGTGTTGCTTATCAGTTACACATAGTTAGTTACAATGTATTAGCTAATAGTTTCTGAGAAAACTAAATACGAAATAAATAATGTAGAGTTGAAAACAGAAGATCGTGCATGAAGTGAGTTGTTTATATAACAAGGATAAACAGCTTGTAACCAAACATATTATAATTGCTTTGTTCTTAATCGTCTAGTTCCTGGTGACAATCTCCTGCTTACATCATTATCAGGTGCCGTGCCGGCTGGCGTAGACGATCATGGATCTCCACAAATCTCAATCTTTGGTGTTTGCTATATCAATTCAAATGTTGACTATCCACTGTGCCATGAAGTCATGCTATCCAAAATTTTCTCTCACTGTCTTCCTCTGTCTCGTGTACCCTCGATTTTACCAGTTGTTACAATGTATTCTAAACCTTCCTTTCTCATCACATGTCTGAAAAATGATGACTGCCTCTTTCTTATATTGATGATAAGCTTTCTCTGTATCTTGACCTCATTCAACACCTCCACATTAGTCTTTTTAGCAGTCCATGGAATTCTCATCATTCTTCTGTAAAACCACATCTCTGTGGCCTCCAGAATTTCTCCTGCTAACACCTCTAGTTAATAACAAATTCTATATTGTTGTTGTTTTTTATCATAGAAAACTCTTCTTTTTCTTCTTCACCGCTATGAATTAAGGCATAGTCAGAGGGCCTGGTATGGCGCTTCCGACTGATGTTTGCGTGAAGGAATGCTTTCCATATAATCAGTGTCTACCGACATAAAGGCCTGTCTTTTCCAACTTCAGGGGTAATAGAAAAAGTCCTATTTGTTTAATATTTTTCTTTGCATGATGTTCAGTTTTATTTGTGTACAATTTTTTCTTGCTACTTTTTGTAAATATCTAATTCTTCTTCTGTCTCTTATTGTTCTTCTTTTATTTCTTTTACTAATACTTCTCCCTTCCTCTTTGAACCTTCCATAACGACCATTTGTTTGGCTGAAATCGGATGCACATATCCTAAACATGTAGAAGTCTATGCGTTTAGGGCCTACCAAACCAATGTGCAACGTATACACGTTCTTAGCAAAGATCAAACATATCACAAAAGTGATTAAAATTGGTCGTAAAGAACGAACGTAAAGAAGAAAATACAAATCACATACAATATTACCAAGTGGTCGATACTGAGCGTTTGAAGAAGAATTGCTTTAAATTTACTGAGCCCGCAACTGTCTAAATCCCTTCAACCAACTTCAGATGAATAGAAGGTGAATTTATTCAGTCCCTAAATTTTCGTAAAGCCGAAAGGAGGATATTTACTATTGCAAAGTTTATCAACGACTACCTCCCTTGGCCCAATTTACGCATGTCAGTATGTTTGTAATGGACGAGTTATCTGTTCGTGTATTTAACTCCTTGTGGACAAGGAGCCACACTAAGCGGCGCTTTTACTCTATAATGGCTTTTGCCCTGGTCGCTACGAGGTAATTTTTGGAGAGCCGAAGTGGTGTAGTTGTTAGTGAACCCGCTGCTTAGGCTAGCGGTCCTGGTTCAATTCTGTAGGGGGTGGAGTGGAATATTTGTCCGACCGCAACTGCTCTCAGGTCGATCCAAATCACACAGAGTGGTTAACAAGTGATCGGTATATATATCTCTCGCGATCACCGCCCAGACCGATGTACCAGATCTCCCCATAAATTCTATTTATGAGAAAATCTGATTCATGCAGCCTTAGTATTGGTGTGTTTTACGTGACATCTTCGGCACCATTTGGAGCTCTGGTGCTTATCCTTCGGCGATGTGTCCGGTTTCAGCCAGCGTTTACTCGGTTCGCTCTCCGTTCTGTAGCCATCTAGTATTTTTTACAGTGTGGGGTAGCTAGCCCACGCTCAACCTCCTAGTCGCTTCTTACGACATGCGTTGCAGGTAACAGTGGTTCTATTTCTTACACCTCAATTTGGGCCCCGGTAACCACTCGGGCGAATAGTTGATATGAAACGTTCATAGAAGAAGCAGAAGAACTTAACTAGCACTTTGTATGATATACAGACTCTCATATATACTATACAGACTCCCTATATATACAGACTCTCATATACGCTATGCAGACTCCCATGTATGCTATGCAGACTCCCATATATGATATACAGACTCTCATATATACTATACAGACTCCCATATATGATATACAGACTCCCATATATGCTATGCAGACTCCCATGTATGCTATGCAGACTCCCATATATGCTATACAGACTCCCATGTATGCTATACAGACTCCCATATATGCTATGCAGACTCCCATATATGCTATGCAGACTTCCATATATGCTATGCAGACTCCCATATATGCTATGCAGACTCCCATATATGTTATGCAGACTCCCATATATGCTATGCAGACTCCCATATATGCTATGTGGACTCCCATATATGCTATGCAGACTCCCATATATCTCATACATTTCTGAAACCTATAAATAAACGAGAAATCCAAACTTTACCAGACAAAATCAAAATGAGTTTTCTTATTAATTTAGTCATCTGTACTGCCATTAAGTGGGCGTCTGTGGCTTAGAGCTAGTGAGCTCGATCACAACCCAAGAGTACATGGTTGAAACCCAGTGGTGCGCTGTTTGGAAGCAAATTAGTTCCTGAGACGCCCGAGTGGTTACCGGGGCCCAAATTTGGGGTGTAAAGAATAGAACCACTGTTACCTGCCACATGTCGTAAGAGGCGACTAAGGAAGTTTGGCTGAAATCGGATGCACATGTCCTAAATGTGTAGAAGTCTATGGATTTAGGGGCCTACTAAACCAATGTGCAACGTATACACGTCTTGGCAAAGATCAAACATATCACAAGAGTGATTAAAATTGGTCGTAAAGAACGAACGCAAAAAGAAGAAGAAGGTCACAGTGTTACTATTCTTTGCTCCCATTGCAAGCCCCGACAACACACACCAGATAGTTTTTTTTTTAAATGTGACCTGAATCCATTTCTGTTGGTATTTTGTTTCGTCTGAAGAAAGATATTCCCAGAAACATCCACTTCTGTATACTTATACTTATTTAACACTGACCTTCACCCCTCTTATGACAGTAATTATTGTTACAGGAACTTAAAAACTTGCTATTATTTCCTGAGCTGCTTATGGAGAGAACACGACAGATCACAGTGACGCAGTAAGTAAATAAAAGACGATGGACATAGGACACACCTTGAAAAAATCCGAGGTGAATATAATAAAAAAGAATCTTTCCTTGAACCCTCATGGGAAAGAGTACGAAAAGAAGATTTAGAGGCAGAGATTAATGGTATACAGAAGAATTATAAGAAACTGCACGAGATAGCTAAAGCACAGCCAACTATAAACTCATAGGCAGGTGGAATCATGTAAAATATTATGGGAAATTAGATCGCAACCGGCAACGGGATCTCGCATTCCTGTATTGGTGTATATAGACGAATTCATTTTAAAATCAACATAAAATGCTAAATCAAAGTTATATTATACAACAAGTTAAGTTTAACAATAAGGAATATCAATATTATGAATATTTTTCACCAATAAATAATCATAGACTCATAGAATTGAGTAAAATTGCAAAAATGCTTGCAGTGTTACTATCAAACATATATAAATTCCAGCCTCCTCCCTCCCCCAACTGAAACTAGGTCAGGATTCCCGTTCAGTTATGCGGACAAAATTAGAGTTTGCTGCGGCTAAAGATATGAAAACTTGGTATCAGTTGACTGAGGGCCTATGCCCACTCGGGGATGAAAAGGCACTAGAGAAAGAGAGAAGAGAAGAGATAGAGAGAAAGAAAGAGTAAGAGAGAGAGAGAGAGAGTAAGAGAGTGAAAGAAAGATCATTTCCTGCCAACTTCAAGGGCAACCTTACAGTCCAGAATGTTTCAGAATGTAATATGTCAGATTTGTCCGATTTGTTTGCCCGAGATCGGACAAACATGCCGCTGTGTTAAGCCTAAAGAGAGACGGAAATTGATAGAGTGATTCTGATACAAATATTAGGCTTCTTAGACATTGTCTCAGTCACAATAAAAGTGTTAGCGGAGACAGCACCTGGATGTTGGTTGTCAAATCAAGCGCGTGGAATACACGCGCCACAAATTCTAAGACAAATTTGATTTCTCTTCCAACAAACAGGTCGGACCTTTGTTCAGAAGTTTCCATAACGTTCTAACCAATGTCAGCGGTTCAATGTTTTAATCCTCGTCTCAACAAGAACCGCTAGTGAATAAAGAATAGCCGTTAAGACATGTTACATTTGACTACGGCGGTGTTTCAATGGAAAGACAAAAGGACGGCGTAACAGTGTAAAAGCGTTTGAAGATGCCGACACATAATTTTCTGATGTTTCATTGGAGATCTCGGTCGTGCATCTGTGATTGTTATTGTGAGAAGATTCGTGGTCTGAATTCAAACAAGAATTTTTTTTTTTTTTAGGTTAGGGTCAACAAGATATGATATTGCCAAACTTCTTCTTCTTCGAATGCTCCATATCGACCACATGTCAACCACTCTGTGTGATTTGTATGTGATCTGTGTCTAAGAGCGATTGTACATTGTGCCAGTTATGCGCCTACACGTAGGTCAGCACATCTGATTTCTACGCTGCTTTTTATTTACTAGGGTAGCATCCCTAGGGCCTACATCAATCGAATCTTACGACATGCATTGTAGATTGTAGTGGTACTTCTTTGTGTTCGTTCTTTGCGACCAATTTTAATCACTCTTTGTGATATGTTTGATCTTTGTCAAGAACGTGTATACGTTGCACATTGGTTTGGTAGGCCTCTAAACGCATAGACTTCTACACGTTTAGAACATGTGCATCCAATTTCAGCCAAACCTCCTTAGTCGCCTCTTACGACATGCATGGCAGGTAACAGTGGTTCTATTCTTTACACCCTAATTTGGGCCCCGGTAACCACTCGGGCGATAGTGGTACTATTCTTTGCTTCTCTTGCGTGCCCCGACATCACACGAGCGGATATTGCCAATAAAAAAGTAGTTCTTAGGTTGAAAGCTGGTGTGTCTTGATTGAAATATGTTCTGATACATTTTTTTTTTCCGATTCAGAAGCACTTGAGCTTTTCAGCTCTTCGGCTCGGTGCCACGAACACCGTAAATCTGGGGGAATCTGTGGCTTTTTCTGCCATCCCGCGGAATTGAACCAGCACACACAGAGGAATAGTCACCCGTAGTCCAACGCGCTACGAACACGCTGGGCAGACGGGCATCTGATACATTTAAATAGAAACAAACATCATTTAAACAGAACTTCCTGTGATATTTATCTCACGTCACAAGTTTATGACTTAACGAACTTATTTCTCTTCGTTTCTTGTCGAGCATGAGGTCTCAATAGTTGTTCTCCACTTTCCCCGGTGTCTGGATGTTTTCTTTATGTCTTCCCATGACAGTCCAGCAACCTTCAGCTTCTTATTACCGTTTCGAAATCTGTTTAGATGGTTACTTTTAACGTTTATTTTGAGGTTTCACTCAAGTGCTTTTCTAGTGGCTCTCGACTGTGTCTTCGTTCGGTTATGTCCGACACATCGCCATATTCTCCTCATGAACATGGTCATCGTGAGTTCTTGTCCTGTTCTTATCCAGAGCTCTGCGCTTGTACCTTGTTCAAACCTCTGAAGTAGGAGAACGTCCGCCTGTATGGCGAGGAAACCAATAAAACGGTAAGCAGGCTTTCACGCAAAAATCAGCCAGAAGCGCCACACCAGGCGCCATGGTTACGCGTGAATTTATAGCGGACGAACACAGAAGAAGAAGAAGCAGAAGCACATCGTTCATATAATCTCAATCTGAGAATGCACAGAAGACATCAGTTGATAAAGGTTTGAATCTTCTTCTTTTTCTTCGAACGCTCCGTATCTACCACTTGTTAACCACTCTGTGTGATTTGTATGTGATCCAAGCCTAAGAGCGATTGTACGTTGTGCCAGTTATGCGCCCACAAGTAGCCCAGCCGATTTCTGCGATGCTTTTTATTTACTAATGTTGCTTCCTTAGGTCCCACATCAATCGCCTCTTACGACATGTCTTGTAGGTCGCAGTGGTACAATTCCTTGCTTCCATTTGCGAGGTCTGAATCTATTTTATATTTAACTTATTGACTTGCCACATCTAAACGTTGATAGTAATTCATTTTGATATTCTCATACAAACTGAAAGCATATACGATTTGTCCAGGAGACTTTACCTTGTTCTTAGTGGATGCTCCATGTCTTCGTTTGCCCTTCTTCTTCTTCGAATGGTCCACATCAACCACTTGTTAACCCCTCTTTGCCGCCCGTGTAGTGTCGGAGCCCGCAAGGGAAGCAAAGAATAATACCACTGCAACCTACAATGCATGTCGTAAGAGGCGACTGATGTAGGTCCTAGGAAGCAACCCTAGTAATAAAAACGTCGGAGAAATCAGATGTGCTGGACTACTTGTAGGCGCATAACTGGTACAACGTACGATCGCTCTCAGGCTCAGATCACATACAAATCACACGGATTGGTTAACAAGTGGTTAATATGGAGCGTTCGAAGAAGAAGAAGTTGAGCGAGATCAGAGCACCTATGGACATGAAAGGATATGATGATAGTCCTCTGATAACTGAAGCCGAAATACGCCCTTTCAACCTAAGGAAGACACTTTTTTGTTTGTTATATCAGGCAGGTAAGCTCAACAAACAACCAACAAACAACCAACAAACAATCAACAAACAACCAACAAACATGAAAAATAAGAATTAACTTCTTTCGGAGAATCCAAAGTTATTTTTAGTATAATATGATCCTGATATCTAAAGATATAACTATTGAAACTATTTTTACTGCAACTATCCCCATTTTCCCAGCGGCTACTTATGGTGGTGAATCATGGATCATTACACAAACAATAGGAACGAAAATCCAGTCTTTCGAAACGAAATGCTACAGAAAGATTCTACGAATACCATGGACAGAAAAAGGAAGAACATGATGTCCTGAAAGAACTGAATGTTAAAGACAATTGGCTGATAAACAATATACTATACATAAAAATTATATACTTTGGTGACATCAAGCGCCACGATGGCCTGGAGAGAACAATATTACAGGGCAAGGTCCCAGGACGCAGAGGCAGATCAAGAAGAAGATGGCTACAAGATATTAAAGAAACCATGAATATTACCATCGACGAAGTGGGTGAACTGGCTAGAGACAGAGTGAATTTCAGATGCTGCAAAGAGAGCAACGTCCTATAAAGGATACGGACCTTGATGATGATGATGGAAGTGAAAATGAGAAGCATCATATGCAACTAGTCCTTGTCAGTTGAGGTGAGCATGCGAGCTATTCAGTGCTACATAGAACTAATACTGACATACGAATGCGAGTCATGGACAATAAATAAACATAATGAAAATTCTCTGGAGGCACAGAGATGTGGTTTTACAGAAGAATGATGAGAATTCCACGGACTGCTAAAATGACTAATGTTGAAGTTTTGAATGAGGCCAAGACACAGAGACAAACGTATTACCAATACAAGAAAGAGGTAGTCATCATTTTTCGGACATATGATGAGGAGGGGAGGTTTAGAACACATTGTAACAACTGGTAAAATCGAAGGTAGACGAGACAGAGGACGACAGAGAGAACATTTTGGATAGCCTGACTTCATGGCACAGCGTCAACATCTGAGTTGATAGCAAACACCAAAGATAGAGAGTTGTGGAGATCCATGATCGCATGCGCCCGCCGGCACGCTCCTGGTGATGGCCTTGATGATGATCCATAATAAAACAACTGAAATGCGATGAAGCATATCAAAACAACTTGAGTTTCTGTTTCTAGAGTTTGGTCAACCGTCGCCTCCACTAACATCCAGGGGTCAGCACGGAAAAGTTTAGTACATTTCCTGTGTATTACGTCATTCACAGATCAAATCCATCAGCGTCGAGATAGAGATAAGAGCCATACGATGTCCAAACGTTATATCTACTCCCATCACGACCACACAAACATGTAATTGTCACTTCCGACTAGGCTCAGATCACACAATGAAATTGAAAACCCCATACTCGTCAAATATGTGGAATCCTACTAACTCCATTCCTCCCCCAATAAGGGGCGGCTCGTCATTAAGGGCCAGTAAGGCCCGACCCCACCAATAATCTAAAGGGGAAATAAATTCCCCGAATAGACAAATAATAGTAGATACTTCAAAACCCATGATTTTTCCGATAAATGTGTGTCCTACCCCACCAAGAAAAATGACCACGAGCCGCCTCTGCCCCCAATGTACCGGCATTTACGTGGTCACTAACTATTCCTCAAAGGTGGTCTGGGACTAAAAGCCGGAAAGATTAATTGCCTTTGGAAGTTAAGCTGATTACCATGTTAAAAACGTTACCCTGTACTTTCAACTGGAGCAATTCTTTCACACCAAATGTATCCGGAGTCAATTCCCATGTCACTGATTAGCGTCAGCAAGTTTACCGCCATAGACAACAAACAGTATGTGTAGTCTTGTATAGAAATCTGGCGGACCCCTGAGCCTCTGGCTGGTTAAAATGTCCGCACATGACAGAAGCTTCCAATTGTGCATTGTTAATCTGAAAATTTGCAATAAATGTTTGCTGTCACTATTATTTCCTAACTCATTGTCTCTTTCTCTGTCTCTCTTTCTCTCTCTCTCTCTCTCTCTCTCTCTGTCACTCTTTGTGTTTTAAATATTATTTAACGATTTATCTGAGATATTCTTTGCTTTCATTAATTCTTCTTCTATTTCCTCAGATTTTCTCCCTTTCTTCTATTTCCTCAGATTTTCCATCTTCTTCTATTTCCTCAGATTTTCCATTCTTCTTCTATTTTCTCAGATTTTCCATTTTTATTCTATTTTATAAACTTTGCTCCTAGAAGATCAATTTGTTTTATGTAAAGTTCACTTTGTTGAAGATTGTGTTCTGTGACTTCGAAACTGCCCGGTGAAGTTCACATTCTTGAAGGTTGTATTCTGTGACTTGAAGACTCAATTTACAAATATATATCTCAATTGAAGTTTCTCAAATTAGATCAAGTCACAAGATACTTTTGTTTGCATTATAAGCTATCATTCATGTCTATGTGGGACGAGTCGGTTCTGAAGGTCTTTCTTGGACCAAACAGATCTGATACTATGCTGCAGATAACTCCAAATGTGGTATTTTAAATTGTGGGTTTTTCTGTTTCTCTCTCTCGCGATTGTTGGTTGTTCTGTTTAGAAACTCTTGCAGTTACCATTTTGTGCAATTGTATGCTCTCCTATATTATCTCTTCAGGGTGCTGTGGAAACTGACACTGCTTATCAAGCCGAAGTGATCTAAGACCAGAGAATGCTTCATTGATTCTTTTATTCATCCCATTGATGTATGGAGGTTAACTCTAGCTGCTCTATATTCTATCCTGATTCGAGTGTTTCACTTGATTCACTTGTTTCATGTTGGATAATATGCAAACACTTTGGTCGAAATTTGAATGTTCCTGTCCTACATATTATATGATTATAACGGGAGAGCAACATATCTCACGTTCTCAGCGCAAAACATACAGATCGCAAAGAGACATTTCTTCTTATTAATTCAGACGTAGTCGCTTCTGGTATGGTGCTTCTAGTTTTTGCATGAAGGCCTATTTTCTTTTATCAGTGTCCCCGCCACACAGGTGTGTCTTCTCCAAATTCAGAAGTTTAAAAAGTGATGAGCTTTGTTAATAAGAACGTACACAATCTTCTGCTTCTTCGAACGCTCCATAACGACCACTTGTTAACCACTCTGTGTGATTTGTATGTGATCTGAGCCTAAGAGTGATTGTACGTTGTGCCAGTTATGCGCCTACAAGTAGGCCAGCACATCCGATTTCTGGGCTGCTTTTTATTTACTAGGGTAGCATCCTAGGGCCTACATCAGTCGCATCTTACGACATGCATTGTAGGTTGCAGTGGTACTATTCTTTGCTCTTCTTTCCGGCCCCGGCACCACACGGACGAAACGCAAACAAACATAGATATTTGCTTTCAAATAATAGAAGGTTCTTCATTTAATCTGTTCTTTCATGAATTGCATGACTGATTTCACATCCAGTCTCCTTCTATTTCTTCATTTCTAATTTTGTCTCTTATTGTCACACCTGCAGCTCTTCTAAGACACTCATCTCTGTCGTTATGATTTCGCTCATTAGCTGCTGTCAGTGGCGGCTCATCATTAAGGGCCAGTGGGGCCGGGCCCCACCAAAAATAAGGTGTAACGTGTATTTATTATTTTATACATTAAAATATAACCTAACCGAAACCAGGATATTTCCGAAAATTTCTGTCTGACCCCACCAACAAAAATGATCACGAGCCGCCACTGGCTGCTGTTATTAGCCATGTTTAAAAGAGTAAAAATTGTAAAACACAATAAGAAGTGATAAACTTTTCATTCTGATGTGATAAGTTTCACATGTCCTGAAGTCTTGAAAAAAGAATGAGTTGTCTACATCGCCCAAGTGGTTACCAGTCCCAAATTTGGGGCATAAACAATAGAACCCCTGCCACGCATGTCGTAAGAGGCGGCTAATGAGGTTTGGCTGAAATCGGATGCACATGTCCTAAATGTGTACAAGTCTATGCGTTTAGGGACCTACCAAACCAATGTGCAACGTATACAGGTTCTTGGCAAAGATCAAACGTATCACAAAGAGTCATTAAGATTAGTCGTAAAGAATGAACGCAAAGAAAGAAGAAGAAGCAGTTACCGACATAAATCAACTTCTGACCTGCAGATGTAGTCTTATTCTATGTACGATATCTTAATATATTTATTACATTTAGCAATATTGCGTGCATCATTGCAATTAATGCATATATAAGCCTCTTACAGATAACATGTATTGGGGTAAGTTAGGGAATTTTGTCTCTGTTCTTTCATGTCCAAACAAATCTTGCAAAGACATTGACAGTTTGAAGAGTAGCCATTATTTTACTTTTCGAAATAAATACTCTCCAGCCAAATTTGAACAAGATTCAGGACGTGTCGCGCCCTTGTGGTGCTGGGGCCCGTAAGGGAAGCAAAGATTAGTACCACTGCAACCTAAAATGTATGTCATAAGATGCGACTGATGTAGACCCTAGGGGTGCTACCCTAGTAAATAAAAAGCAGCTCAGAAATCAGATTTTTGGCCTACTTGTAGGCACATAACGAGCACAGCGGGCACAATCACTCTTATGCTCAGATCACATATAAATCACAAATATTGGTTAACTAGTGATCGATATGGAGGGCTCAAAGAAGAAGAAGAAGAATGACATGTCAAAACTCCACGGTCAAGCATCAGTGGAGCACGTAACAGAACCATTGGCAGTTAAAATCGAGTAGAACAGGATGGAAAGCTGCTGCCCATGCCCAATTCATTAGAAAGACTTTTTTTTTAAACATTCCTTCAAAATAATCTAAACATTTTTCTAAATTTCATCGAGGATCCTCGCCGGTGCTACGGAGCTCGTGCACTGCAGCTGAAATCTTCCTGTGTAAGAAAGAAATCGGAGCACACATGGCTACTCACCGAAGTTCAACGATGATGGTCCTATCAATCAATCAATCATTGGTTATTTTTCTTGCTCCATGTCTCTAATAACACGGCTCTGGCGAATAGTTAGCATCTGGTACAAAACACACAAAAACCGCAGAAACTCGAAGTCTACTAGGATTAAAGTTTAGACTAGGAGTGTGATTGTTTTCATTGTTACAATATTCTGGAAAGTCTGGCATCAAATGATGCTGATATTACCGCTGAACTCAAACTGTAACGACAGAAATACATAGAAAAACAAACACTAAAATGTCAGCATAAACAGCGTTGTTAAAAACAAACAGTACCAGGTCCCGTTTATCTGCAACGAATCCCATTTTAACGTATTTTACCGCAAGTCTACAAACAAATGGCATAAACAACGACGGGTTTGGCTCAACTGATTCAGTCATTTTGTTTATTTCGTGAGTTGTTAGTCACGATTCCATATGTTTCTGTATATATGTGTCAGCTAGTCAGCAGAAATGGAATACATTATTACTACTTTGTCAGTTATATTTCGAGCCTAGCGACAGTTATATTTTGAGCCTAGCGACAGTTATATTTGAGCACTAGCGACAGTTATATTTGAGACCTATGACAGTTATATTTTGAGCCCTAGCGACAGTTATATTTTGAGCCCTAGCGACAGTTATATTTTGAGCCCTAGCGACAGTTATATTTTGAGCCCTAGCGACAGTTATATTTTGAGCCCTAGCGACAGTTATATTTTGAGCCCTAGCGACAGTTATATTTTGAGCCCTAGCGACAGTTATATTTTGAGCCCTAGCGACAGTTATATTTTGAGCCCTAGGACAGTTAATTTGAGCCCTAGCGACAGTTATATTTTGAGCCCTAGCGACAGTTATATTTCGAGACCTAGCGACAGTTATATTTTGAGCCCTAGCGACAGTTATATTTTGAGCCCTAGCGACAGTTATATTTTGAGCCCTAGCGACAGT
Organism: Arion vulgaris; assembly: GCA_020796225.1. Taxonomy (NCBI): domain Eukaryota; kingdom Metazoa; phylum Mollusca; class Gastropoda; order Stylommatophora; family Arionidae; genus Arion; species Arion vulgaris. The sequence goes on along the minus strand of CM036762.1, from coordinate 52,574,794 downwards.
TATATTTCGAGCCCTAGCGACAGTTATATTTTGAGCCCTAGCGACAGTTATATTTGAGCCTAGCGACAGATATATTTTGAGACCTAACGACAGTAATATTTATCGTCAGTAAATACACTCTCAGCTAAAACCGTGTGGGAGTTGAGCCAGACATATACTACACTGTCGCCTAGAACTGGAGAAATGTGGGAATTCGACATGGTGACAAGATTGATGATCTAGCATAACTATTGACATGAACGTACGCCCTTGTGTTGCTGGAGCTCTCAAGGGGAGCAAAGAATAGTAACACTACGACCTAGAAGGCATGTCGTAGGAGGCGTCTGAGGTAGGGGCCTAGGAAAGTTGCCCTAGTAAATACAAAGCGTCGTAGAAATCGGATGTGCTGACCTGACCTACTTGTTGGCCCATAACTAGCACAGCGTACAATCGCTCTCGATCGTGTGGTGTGGGGGCTCGCAAGGGAAGCAGAGAATAGTACCATTGCGACATACAAGGCATGTCGTAAGAGGCGACTGAGGTAGGGGCATAGGAAAGCTACCCTAGTAAATACAAAGCTTCGCAGAATTCGGATGTGCTGGCCTACTTGTAGGCGTATAACTGGTACAACGTGCAATCGCTCTTAGGCTCGGATTATATATACATCGCAAAGAGTGGTTAACAAGTGGTCGTTATGTAGCGTTTGAAGAAGAATAAATGAAAGCAGAAATGATAAAAGTAAACTAAATTGTCTGTTATTAGATAGCACAAAATATATCATTATACAGTATGTCTTATTTTCCTGTCATATTTAGCATACTACACCTTCTTCGTTACTTTTACGTCAATCACTTGTTACACCACTTTTTGTGATCTGTATGTGATTTGTACATTACAGTGGGAATTCGTTGTGTCAGTTTAACCGCTTACAGACATGCATTCCAGAACACCTGATTTTTACCTGCATTTTTCGAGTTAGTTTCTCTAAGTATCAAGCACAAAATAACTTGCTGCCTTGCAGGTCGGCTGGGGACAGTCAAAGGCTGACGGAGAGCGAACCTAGTAAACGCTGACTGAAATCGGACACATCGCCGAAGGATAAGCACCAGAGCTCCAAATGGTGCTGAAGATGTGAACGTATCACACCCGTTCTTGGTGTAAAGCTGTTTATATGTCACAATAAGAATGATCAAAATGTCCGAAAAGAACGATCGAGAAGAAGAAGAAGAAGCACAACATAAAACTGAACTAGGGGAGTCCATCTACCTAGACAAGCTAGAGTCCAGTTATCTTTAGACTTCGCTGTCAAAGTTTCCAGGTCTACACGTCTGTGACGTGGAGTTTGGCTTGTATGTTTTACGGGCCATCAACATGCTAATAATTTCCCTCTTCCGCACTTCCAAAGAGAGGCTAGCTGGCTCCAACTCTGCTGTATGCATATTCAGTCGCAGAACACACATCGTAAGAACAAATTCAGCATACTATAAGACATGAACAGCAAAGAATATTGTATCATGAATAATATAATGTCACGGAAATTGAAATATTTGGTTCACATTAAACTTGACAGTTGTTTAGAAAGCGCAATAACGAAGAACAAGGTTTGTGGAAGATAAGATACAGTCATTCTTTTTCTTCTTGTGCGCTCTCACTAGGTTGAGATTTCAGATGCTATAATAAAGGCAGCCGTCTGTCTCAGATTATCAGCCACGCCATACAGTTTGTCTTCTGCGTTCTTACAAGGTTGGGATTTCAGATTCTCTAATAAAGGCAGCCGTCTGCCTCAGGTTATCAGCCACGCCATACAGTTTGTCTTCTGCGTTCTTACAAGGTTGGGATTTCAGATTCTCTAATAAAGGCAGCCGTCTGCCTCAGATTATCAGCCACGCCATTCAGTTTGTCTTGGACGCTAGTGTAAGTGGCCCACCTCTTTCTTCTCAAATCTGCATACTGGGGTCAGTTCTATAGGATATAATTCCTATGATTTCTGCTTCCCATTTGTGCCGACCTCTTCCCGCAGTAAGTTTTGGCCACCCTCGTGATGGTAGGTATGACATTCCTTACTGCGTGGCTAAATCTCCGAGGCAGATTGGCGACCGTAGAATCCGTTATCCCATTCCTCATTATGAGGGTCGTTGCACCATGTTATGCGCCTTACGGCCTGGTGCATCCGTTTTCTGCAAGCATTTGTTTCGGGTTAGCGTTCCCTAGAGGACACGTGCATTCGAAGTCAGCCAAACCTCCTTAGTCGCCTCTTACGACATGCGTGGCAGGTAACAGTGGTTCTATTCTTTACACCCCAAATTTGGGTCCCGGTAACCACTTGGGCGGAAAGACAAAATATAGAAACGATTGTAACGTAATAGCAGTCCATCGCAAACAATGACGACAACAGCCTCAGACGTGTGCTGCCGCACCTCTCTGGTGTGTGCGAAGGTGACTGTAGAGTCCAATCGTAGAACACAATCCCCTACCACAGGTGGGGCATACAGGTTAGACATGTGGGTGTTACGTGTTCTCGCGCAGCTAGAAGCGACTACTACACCAGTAACAATGAGGCAGTTGATAAAACATTACGACTGAGAAGACAGAAAGACTGGTCAAAGAAAGGAAAATGTTTCAGGACACGCCTATAATATCAGTGCCATTTTGCAAACACCATGTTCGTGGCTTAGGGAATAGGGACTCGGTCTATTATCCCCAACGTTCTGAGTTCGGTCCGCTGTGGACAATTTGGTTACAAATTGTTTCGTGTGGAGTTTTACAAAAGGACGATGGCACCACCCGTTTAGAAAGCAATGGCAAACTACTGAACGTAATAATGCCTAGAAAAATCACAAACAGCGTTAAAAAGATGAATTTGATTCGCAAAGTCCTGTAAAGGATTTGCAATTAACTTAACCTTTCAACCTATGACACAATGAATGAAATAACAGAAGTCACTGACAACGAACCAGAGCTGGACAAAAACAAATAACCTACAAATAGTTGTTTCTGTGAATGCTTCTTCAATGCAGCATAGCTATGTGAGTAGGTATTACAATAATATTAGCCCTCTGTGAGTGCGGGTTCAAATCCGCGGGATGACAGAAAAGCCACAGGTTCTCCAGATTCACGGTGTTCGTGGCACCGACCCGAAGAGCTAACAAAAGCTCAAGTGCTTCTGGATCGGGAAATTTTTTTTTTTTTAAAATTACAATAATATCCAAAATCGTGGTATATCCTTTACAAGACGTAGCCATCAACCACAGTAAACGAGTCGTTGATCTTCTAGGCATCACTTATACGTTCAGTAGTTTGCCATTGCTTTCTGAACGGCGAGGTTTATTTTTACCTTTGTAAAATCCAACGGAAACGAATTTACTTTCAAACTTGCCCACCGTGGGGTTTGAACCAGGTACGCTTGGGTTTGTGATCAAGCTCACTATCGCTTGAGCTACAGAAAATACCGTACTTCTTCTTACGCTCCATATCGACCACATGTTAAGCACTCTGTGTGGTTTGTATGTGATCTGAGAGTAAGAGCAATTGCATGTTGTGTCAGTTATGAGAGTACAAGTAGGCCAGCACATCCGATTTCTACCGCCCGAGTGGTTACCGGGGCCCAAATTTGGGGTGTAAAGAATGGAACCACTGTTACCTGCCATGCATGTCGTAGGAGGCGACTAAGGAGGTTTGGCTGAAATCGGATGCACATGTCCTAAACGTGTAGAGGTCTATGCGTTTAGGGGCCTACCAAACCAATGTGCAACGTATACACGTTCTTGGCAAGGATCAAACATATCACAAAGAGTGATTAAAATTGGTCGTGAAGAATGAACGCAAAGAACAAGAAGAAGAAGATCCGATTTCTACGATGCTTTTTATTTACTGTTGTGTTTTTCCTAGGTCCTACATCAGTCGCCTCTTACGACGTATGAACAGTACCTCTTCCTTGTAGGTCGCAGTTGCACTATACATTAATGCTTTCCTTGCGGGTCTTAGTATCACACGGGCGTGACATAATTATGAGAACAAACATTAAATGAATAACAAAACCGTGCTTGAATTATATAGATAAACAAAGAATGAAGTGGTTTGGCCACTTAATAAGAATGCATCCAAACTCCACAGTATACAGAGTCTTCTACAACAGAACATCGGGAAAGAAGGCAAGAGGAAGACCACGGAAAAGATGGTTAGATGGCGTGGCAGCATCCTGTGAAAGAGCAAAGATAACAATCACACAAGCCACCAGAACAGCGCAAGACAAAAACAGAAAACCACGGCACTGGGCAACAACCCGGTAGCAGTGTGACGACAAAAGAAGAAGAAGAAGTGACCAAGCAAATGGGGGTACTTTGTCATTAGCCGGCCGCAAAAAGACCTGAACAACGACTTCTGGGTAAACCCCGGGTATCCCGTAGGCGTGTCGGGGATTGTCCGGTGATTTCCAAAGGTCGAACAGTCCATGCGGTTTATTCCATTTGCGTTTTTAGGGGTTTCATGTTGAAAAACAAGCCACATAATTACCGCTTCCTTTCGTTTTCGCCTTTTTTTCTTTTTTAATTAAGTTCTGGCGTCTTGAGATGGGTAACAATCCCAAACTCAACAATCACAAGCTTTTAAATTTTGTGGCAGTATATCCGTGCAATTAATTGCCTGTTTTTTGTTTCTATAATATAATTGTTCCTCCTTTCCTCGCTGTCTTTGTTGTGGAATTGTGTTGTTATCACTGTTAAGTTGTATGGTAGTATCATATAATGATAGGATGTGTATTTTTAAAGAAAGATTGACCGAGATTGTCTTTCCGCCCTCAAATAATCAATTAAACAAATGTATCCACATACTAATGCTTGACCTACCTGGGTCCCAAAGTGGACTGTCCACGACTATTTACAACATATCTAAAAATAGATGACACTTTCCGACAATTTCTAAAAATAGGTCTTCCTGTCAGTTGCGGCCGGCTAATGACAAAGTACCGTCACTAAGATTTCATGGTCACTTTTCTTTCTTTCTCGAATCTTGTTTGCCTCACAGCGTCAGGTCAAGAAGAGATTTCTAAAACGGGCCTTGTATGCGCTTTGTAGATATTCTCTTTCGTCACCACTGTTATCTCTGAGGTTCATCTTTTGCGTGGCCGGCCTTTTGCTTTGTACCCATTTGGGTGACCTTCATCTTTCCTGTAGATGCTGCTACCTTTCTTTAGTCTGTTCTGACAGAATGGTTCATGTCATGACTTTGTAATGTCATCCTGTTGTTTACCGTTTGAATGTCAGAACTGGATACTTCTATTTGACTTTATCTACGTCCATAAAGGTAACCAGAACAAATCGAAACAGAATGGAAATAATTTAGAATATACTTGAATTTCATCAACTTTCGAACGTAGAATCATCCAGTGATAAATTGTACCAAAATTTGGGTCAGATTACGCTCATTGGAACATCCCAGGCAAAGGTAACCAGCACAGACGAGTGAAAGAGATCGGTCATTGATACGTGATTAGCATCTCCTCAACCGTAGCCGTTGGTCAAGTGAGGTGTGGCAACAAACAGGCCGAGGCCAGGTATCGTAACAATAGCTAGGTCCGAGGTGATGGAGAAAATATCAAAGAAACTACTTGTTCGAGATTGATCAAATTGTAGCCTCCGGGAGAATCTGAAATTCTTATCGGTGGCCATGACCATTAACCTCTTCCGAAAGGGCTGTTACTTTTACCACCTCCTGCGAGTCAGAATGTCCACCTTTTGTTACTTTTGTTGAACATGAGGTTGCACTTGTGTACTATGTGGTCTCTGTAGCTAAGTGGCAAACCCTTGCTTTGCGAGTAGTAGGCCGTCTGTTCGAATCCTGGCCACGCCTTTCTGTTCACGAATGCATTTTTTTCCAGATACGCCTAAGATTGTTGACGGAGCTACGGTGTTCGTGCTTTGTGCATCACTCTCGACAGGTGGTGTGCCGTTTTTACCGAGAAGAACCGAGTCATATAGGGTACAATCCGGGGCAATGACGTCAATCCTTCGGCTTTAAAACCCCGTTAAACTTGTGATTCAATTGAAGACTTAGCCACATTTTCTTTTATCTTTCACAAGTCTGCATACTAGAGGCAGTTCTGTAGGATATAATTCCTATGATTTCTGCTTCCCCGTTTGTACCGACCTCTTCCCGCAGTAAGTTTTGACCACTCTCGTGATGGTAGGTCTGACATTCTTACTGCATGGCTAAATCTCCGAGGCAGATTGGCGACCGTAGAATCCGTTATCCCATTGCTCATTGTGAGAGGGTCGTTGCACCAAGTTTTGCGCCTTACGGCCTGGTGCACCTGGCTTTTCTGCAAGCATTTGTTTCGGGCTAGCATTTCCTAGCGGACACGTGCATCCGATTTCAGCCAAACCTTCCTAGTCGCTTCTTACGACATGCGTGGCAGGTAACAGTGGTTCTATTCTTTACACCCCAAATTTGGGCCCTGATAACCACTCTGGCGACAGTCATTCTAGAAACCTTTGTAGATTGCCACATTCCAATTTGAACATTGGGTAGCAGAGTACCACTTCAATAAATTTCTCCTGTTGAATGAAATACCAGTAGCCCTCCTATATTATCTGCTCAGGGTATTGTGAAAACTGACACTGCTTATCAAGCCGAAGTGATCTAAGACCAGAGAATGCTTCATTGATTCCTTTATTCATCCCATTGACGTGAGGAGGTTAACTCCAGTTGCTCTATATTCTATCCTGATTCGAGTGTTTCACTTGGATGAATCCCTCTTAGGCTGTTAGCCTTCATATTTGTGTTAATAGTTATCTACTATTCTGTCTGGTTCTTCGGTTCAGAGCATTCAGTCTGTGTCCGTACTACTAATTCTTTGTATGCTCTAGTACAATCACATATACACTATTCTTTGAGATGAACTTTGTGTGACTTGAATTGAAGTACTTTATGTTCAAAGTAAAGCGATGATGTGTTTAATGTTTGCTCCTTCACAAACTTACATCAGTACTGATTTTTCATCTTACGCTCCATACCGAACACTTGTATGTGATCCAAGCGTAAAAGCGAATGTACGCTGTGCAAGCTATGCGCCTACAAGTTGGCTAGCACATCTGATTTCTGCGATGCTTTTTATTTACTAATGTAGCTTCAGTGACTCGGTCTATTAACCCCGACGTTCTAAGTTCGAATCACGTTTGCTTGCAAATTGTTTCCGCTGATTTTAACAAAAGGACGATGGCGTCACCCGTTCAGAAAGCAATGGCAAACTACTGAACGCATAAGTGGTGTCTAGAAAAATCAACGTTTACTGTAGTTGATGGCTACGTTCTTTAGGATATGCCACGATTTTCATTTTCAGCTTCCTAGGTCCTAAATCAGCGCCTCTTACGACATGCCTTGTAGGAGGTTGCAGAGGTACTATTCGTTGCTTCCATTGCAGGCCCTGGAACCACACTGCCGCTCAAGTCGGATTAACTATTTATGTACGTTTTCATTGTCAAAGATAGCACAAGAAGAATGGTTCTATTTACAAGTTTGAATTAATTTATAAAACAGGCAGACAGATTGAAAATATAAATTAATATCATGGGGGACAGATTGGAAATACAAATTAATATCATGGGGACAGATTGGAAATACAAATTAATATCATGGGGGACAGATTGGAAATATAAATTAATATCATGGGGACAGATTGGAAATATAAATTAATATCATGGGGACAGATTGGAAATACAAATTAATATCATGGGGAAAAAATGACAAACAAAACGAAGAAGTAACTATGGGTCACAGACAAAATTGCTTCGAATACCACAGAAAGCTTCTCAACAGCTTTGGTGTGAATATTTGCCTTTTTCGTCGTTACAGACGGTCAATTGGTAAGTGTTTTACTGTAACAACTGAGTTTGCGCTTGTGTTTCTTGTCTTTCAACTCATCCATAAGTCTTCTTTTTTTTACAAGATTCTACACGTTTACGTAATGTTGTTTTTTCCAAAAACTCATCAGCAAGTTTTTAACCAGTTGTTGGGATAGATAAAAAATATATATTGATAATAATTATTGAGGAAGAATTTGAGATTGTTAAATAATTATTGAAAAGGTATTTTTTTAAAATTTCTAACGTGGAGCCAGGCTGTTGCGATCACGTATAAATATTTATCTGAAAACAAATAAGGTGTTGTAGTTTGCTTTGTAGGTAAGTAGTCCAGAATGCAGTATCAATTATTACAATGGAAGTGAGATATCGTCAGACTGTACGGTCTTCATCTCGATCCAAACTTACCTGGATAAGGAACGAAAGACGGTCGTCTGAACGTTGATCACATCACGTATCGTGTACCGTTGGTTACAGAAAAATACACATCTGCAACTATATTTCCCATTATGTCTCATGGTATGAAAACATGTTGTTTACTTACATTTTAAAATAAATAATGAATATCTAAGCAGGGATGAAATTAGAAAAATGTCTGGTCAACCACTAGTAACAACTGTTATAAGAAAGAGAAGATGGAGATTTGTTGGACATACCTTAAGAAGAAAGGACCAAAGAATATCAAAGCATGCATGGAAGTGGATTGTAAAGGATTCAAGAAAGAGAAGACGCCCTAAGAATACCCCAAAACGAACTTTGCCGACAAAGGCAAGAAATATCGGTCTTAATCGCCCGAGTGGTTACCGCGGCCCAAATTTGGGGTGTAAAGAATAGAACCACTGTTACCTGCCATGCATATCGTAAGAGGCGACTGAGAAGGTTTGGATGAAATCGGATGCACATGTCCTAAAAGTGTAGAAGTTTATGCCTACCAAACCAAAGTGCAACGTATACACGTTCTTGGCAAAGATCAAACATCATAAAGAGTGATTATAATTAGTCGTAAAGAACGAACGCAAAGAAGAAGAAGGTACATATATGTATGTCTACACAGTGGCGGCTCGTAGTCATTTTTTGTGTGGGCCAGACACAAATTTTCGGAAAAAATCATGGTATTTTAGCATGTACTATTCCTGGAAGTTATTCCCCCTTTCGATTATTGGTGAGGCCGGGTCCCACTGGCCCTTAATGACGAGTCGCCCTTGTGTCTACATATATTACCTATGTGCCTGGCTATATATGTGATATCTTTGTTTGTTTGTTACTATTTGTTATTATTATCGTCACCATCCACAAACTTGTCCTGAGCAGAACTTCCCACTCTAGAAGTCTTTCGAAACTTCTATCTTTCATAGATCAGATGTCTCACCTCTACAGCAGTCACGCAAGTATCATCAGTTACATTCTGAGCCTTATAGTCTTTCTCTTCTCCTCTTTGCCGGAATGTCTCCTTTTATAATGGTCTTCTCCAACCGATCGTGCCTTTTTAATGTCCAAAATATTTCATGTTTCTCTTCCATATTTGTAGCCTATCTAGTTTTCTTTGTTTTTAAGTTCTTTCTGGATAAATCTATTTTGTTCTCTTTTGTTTCCATGATGGAATGACTGATCTATTGTCGATACTTGAATATACTTGGATTCTTTGCAAGGAGCTGGGTCTCCTTCTTCTTCTTCTGCGATCAACTTCTGTTATGCGACTACTCTGGTACTGTGTCATTAATCGATAAAACATTAGGAACGTTTGAATGTCTCCATATGTAGTGTTCTTTGAAATTCGTCACTCCTGTTGTATCGTCTTCTTGATAAAGGCCTTTTAGTCGAAACGCTACTGTGTATTGTCACTGCTTTTATATTTTGTAAAACTAAAGTACTTTGTTCTTACGTTTTTCGCTATGTGTCATAAACAGGGCGGTGCTCTTGAGGACTTCACCGGTCCCCATAGTTTGTTTTGTAGGGTTGTTTCTGTTAGACATCATCATCATTAATCCTCTCCGCTCCTCGTGGAGCATAGGGCCTCAACAGTTGTTCCCACTCTTCTCGGTCTCTTGCTGTTCTTTTTATGGTCTCCCAGGTCAATTGAGCACTCTTCAGCTCCTCAATAAGACCTCATCTCCAAGTCTGCTTAGGACGTCCTCTTTTTCGTTTTCCCTGCGGGTTCCACTCGAGCACCTGTCTAGTGACACTCGACTGTGTCTTCCGCAAGGTATGGCCTATCCATCGCCATCTTCTCCTCTTGAGCTGTGTCATCATAGGTTCCTGCCCTGTTCTTATCCACAGATCCGTGTTTGTAACTCTATCTTACCATCTCAATCTGAGAATCCGCAGCAAACATCCGTTGACAAAGGTCTGGATCTTATTTGTATTTGCCCTAGTGACTAGCCAAGTTCCCGAGCCATACAGCAACACCGACTTCACATTTGAGCTGAAAATCTTGAGAATTGTTTCTGTTAGAGCTGAGCCTTAATGTTTTATGTTTGTTGTCCTACACGCCATGATATAACCAGGAAAGGCTCGTTCTTAGATAATAAAAAAAAGGCAGTGCCTCGGCTTAAATCATATACATAATAAAGAAACTTATATCTGTGTGTATTATTTATCTCTTTATTTCTTTGCTGTTAGTTGATATATTAAGCCTAGATTAGGCAAAGGAACACGCCTTTCAACCTACGCCATGTGTCTTTATTTGGTGATTACAGAGCGTATTGCGCACGTCTGGTGCCGGAGCCCATTAGAATAGTACCATTCCGACATACAAGGCATGTCGTAAGAGGCGACTGAGGTAGGACCTTGCGAAGCTATCCTAGTAAATAAAAAGCATTGCAAAAGTCAGATGTGCTAGCCTTCTTGTAGGCGCATAACTGTCACAACGTACAGTCGCTAGTAGACTCAGATCACATATAAGTCACACAGAGTGGTTAATGAGTGATCGATATGGAGCGTTCTAAGAAGACAGACTGCATTGGTCTCCTTTCTTGATGTGGTCACGTGACTAGTCCTAAAATGACAGTTTGTTGAATATTGTCCTATTCGTTTTCTGGTTGTGTATAGCCATGAGAAGGACTTTGTATTCGTCCTAGTGTAGCCATAAGAAGGACTTTGTGTTGGTCTGGGTGTAGCCATGAGAAGGACTTTGTATTCGTCCTAGTGTAGCCATAAGAAGGACTTTGTGTTGGTCTGGGTGTAGCCATGAGAAGGACTTTGTATTCGTCCTAGTGTAGCCATAAGAAGGACTTTGTGTTGGTCTGGGTGTAGCCATGAGAAGGACTTTGTATTCGTCCTAGTGTAGCCATAAGAAGGACTTTGTGTTGGTCTGGGTGTAGCCATGAGAAGGACTTTGTATTCGTCCTAGTGTAGCCATAAGAAGGACTTTGTGTTGGTCTGGGTGTAGCCATGAGAAGAACTTTGTATTCGTCCTAGTGTAGCCATAAGAAGGACTTTGTGTTGGTCTGGGTGTAGCCATGAGAAGGACTTTGTATTCGTCCTAGTGTAGCCATAAGAAGGGGTTTGTGTTGGTCTTGGTGTAGCCATGAGAAGAACTTTGTATTCGTCCTAGTGTAGCCATAAGAAGGACTTTGTGTTGGTCTGGGTGTAGCCATGAGAAGGACTTTGTATTCGTCCTAGTGTAGCCATAAAAAGGACTTTGTGTTCGTCTGGGTGTAGCCATGAGAAGGACTTTGTGCTGATCTTGGCGTATCCCTGATAAGGACTTTTTATTGGTCTGAGTGTAGCCCTGAAAAGCAATGTGTGCTAAACTTGCGTGTGTCCGGTTCTAGGTTATCTCTGCTGGTGGACTTGGCTGTGTGAGGATTTTATGCTGGTTAGATAGCGTCTTGAGGACTTGAATGCTGTTGGTAATCTATTTCTATCATTTACTACCATTTATTATTTTAATTACTGTATGCTTTCTATATAGTTTATATGTTCATATGTTCATAGTTTATATGTTCATAGTTTATATGTTCATATGTTCATAGTTTATATGTGCATATGTTCATAGTTTATATGTTCATAGTTTATATGTTCATATGTTCATAGTTTATATGTTCATAGTTTATATGTTCATATGTTCATAGTTTATATGTTCATAGTTCATATGTTCATATATTCATATATATGGTTCCAACTTCACTGCAACAGGTCACTCCATAATTGCTCCCTTCCTGTGCCAACGGAAATCACACGAAATGTTAACAACTGTCTCCTGTCTCTCTCTCTCTCTTGCCTTTACCCGGGTTGGGGCATAGGCCCTCAACCAACTCATGCCAAGTCTTCCTATCTCTAGCTATCTCCTGAAACTCCCTCCAGCTCTTCTTTATATTGTTGATCTCCGCCTCCAAATCTCGTCTCCATGTATTTCTCGGCCTCCCTTCTTTCGCTGTCCCTGCGGGTTCCAGGCAAGGACCCTTCTTGTTATATTCCCTCCGGTTTTCGCAAAGTGTGTCCTATCCAGCGCCAGCGTCTTTTTTTAACCTGTTCGTTCACTGGAATCTGTCTTGTTCTCTCCATAAGTTCCTCATTTGTGACCCTATCATACCATCTTATTCCTTCTATTCTGCGCAGGCACCAGTTTATGAATGTTTGCAATTTATGCGCTATTGTTTTAGTTGTTCTCCATGTTTCTGACCCATACAGTAGAACTGCTTTAACATTAGAGTTAAATATCCGAATTTTTTTCTCCAGATTTGATTTCTTTAGACTTCCAAATGTTTCCCAGTGCAATGAAAGCTCCTCTTGCCTTCTGTATTCTTATTTTAACATCTCTATCTGTTCCACCCTCTTTGTCTACGTTGCTGCCCAAATATGTGTATGATTCTACCTCTTGAAGTGGGATTTCCCACAGGGAGATCGAGTTGTCGTTTGCTTGGTTAATTCTCAATATCTTTGTCTTTCCCTTATGAATGTTCAGCCCTAGTTGCTGGGACCTTTGATTCAATGTGTTTAGCTTATCCTGCATCTGATTTCGTGTATGTGACAGAAGGGCTATATCATCAGCGAAGTCCAGATCATCTAGTTGCTCTGTCAGAGTCCATTGGATTCCATTTCTGGTGTTAGTTACTGTGGTCTTCATAATCCAGTCTATTGTCAGTAAGAACAACAAAGGTGATAGAAGACATCCCTGACGCACTCCTGTTTCTATTCCGAAAGTATCTGTTAGTTTACCTTCATGAAGAACTCTACATTTCATATCTGTATATGTTGCTTTTATTAGGTTAATAATTTTCTGTGGGATTCCATAATGCCTCATTAATTTCCAAAGGGTTTCCTTATCAATACTGTCAAAAGCCTTCTCATAATCAACAAATCCGATATAAAGTGGGGATTTCCATTCAATACTTTGCTCTATTATTATACGTAATGTGGCTATCTGGTCAGCACAGGATCTATTTGGTCGGAAGCCTGCCTGTTCATCTCTTAGCTTTATATCGATGGCATCTCTCAGTCTCTCCAGGATGACTCTGCTTAGTATTTTCCCAGGTACTGACAACAGCATTATTCCCTATAGTTTTCACACTTCTGAAGGTCCCCTTTCTTTGGTAGCTTCACCAGGTATTTTTCTCTCCAGTTTGCTGGTATTTCTTCGGTCTCCCAGATTCTGCTAAATAATTTATACAGTATTTCTGTGGATGTGTTTATGTTGGCTTTAACCGCCTCCGCTGAAATACCATCTGGACCGGCCGCTTTTCCATCTTTTAAAAGTTTAATGGCTTTACTAATCTCCTCCTTGGATGGTTTCTCACAGTTGATGTCCAAGTCAATTTCTGCCGGTTGGATATCTGGGGGTTTGTAGGTGCTGGTCTGTTCAGGAGTTCCTTGAAGTATTCCATCCATCTTTCCATTTGGTCTCTAACATTAGTGATAGTTTCCCACTACTATTTTTGATCAACCCATTTGATGGACTGTATTTTCCTGCTAGCTTTCTAGTGATGTAAAGATCCCTAAGGTTTCCTTTTCCTGCAGCTACCTCTGCTTCTCTTGCTAGATCTTCTACGTATTGTCTTTTATCTAACTTTATTTGTTTCTTCACTTTCTTGCTAGCTTCTGTGTACTTTTCCTGGGCTATGGCTTTGGCAGTTCTAGTTTTGCTATTATTTAAATCTGCTTTCCTCTTTTTCCTTTCTTCTATTTCCTTGAGAGTTTCTGGAGTTATCCATGCCTTATGATTCCGCTCCTTCTTTCCTAATACCTCTGTGCATGTTTCATTCCAAATATTTTTGGCTTGCTGCCAGCATTCTTCCGCACTCACCTCATCTTCTAATTGACGCCTCATACTTATTAGAGACTGTGACCGTGAACTGTTCCTTTGTTTCTTGACTTCTGAGGTATCCTACATTATATTGGTGTCTATGTTCATGGAATGTTATGTATCGCTTAAGCTTCAGTTTAATTTTACTTATCAGCAAATGGTGATCCGAATCTACATATGCCCCCTTAGGACCCTACATCTTGTAAAGATGACCTGAATTTCTTGTTTATGCATATGTGGTCAATTTGATTTTCTGTTCTGTGATCTGGTGATACCCAGGTTGCTTTATGTATTCTTTATGTGGAAAGACACTTCCACCTATGACGTATTGATTCGCTGCACAGAAATTAGTGAATAGTTCTCCATTTTCGTTCATTATTCCTAGTCCGTGTTTCCCCATGATCTCCTCGTAGCCTATGTTGTCCGAACCTATTTTGGCATTGAGGTCACCCATCAGAATTTTGATGTTCCCATTTCTCTGATTACCTATAGTATTTTGAAGTTTTATGTAAAATTCCTCTTTTACTTTTTCCTCTTTATCATTGGTAGGTGCATAACACTGGTTCACATTCAAGAATACTTTCTTTTTGGGGGTTCTGAATGTTGCTGTGATTATCCTAGGACTCACTGCTTCCCATTTTATTAGTGCCTTCTCCGCTTCTTTAGATAGCATTAAAGCCACTCCTTCACTATGGGGGCATTTTCTTCCATATGTCCTGAGAACAGCATTGTTTCTCCTGTGTTTAGACGTTGTTTGCCTGCACCATTCCACCTAGTTTCACATAATCCCAAGATGCCAATCCCGTGAAATTGCATCTCATTTACAACCTGTGCTGTCTTTCCCATTTGATACATACTTCTAACATTCCAGATGCCAATTCTTGAGCTTTTCCTAGGTGAAAGGAAGATAATCTGCGGTGTAGACTCCTTGCGGCTTTCTCTGCATCGCTTCATACCTCTTCTAGAAGAGCTTCCTTTCCTCTTGGTTGGCACAGTTTTTATTTTTATGTGACTTGTTCATGGTTGGTTGGATTTTGTGGCTAAAATTTTCTACTGGATAGGTAGCCAGCCCTACGCCAAACCCCACCTTAGTCGCCTCTTACGACATGCCTTGTAGGTCGCAGTGCTGCTACTCTTTGCTCCCTTGCGGGCCCCGGCAGCGCACGGGCGACTGTCTCCTGTGTCGTGAACTAATTCCAGAATGAAAAAGCCGTACCGCCACAAAAAAGCAGCCAGCAGCGACGCATTAATGCATATGGCCGTCGCTAAAGTGTCAACACAAAACTGTTCATCCCTTGAATTGCAATTCATGTCGAAAGGAACATCAATCACGACAAAATTCAGCTTTCTGCACTCGCAAAACACTGCATACGGCAGACTGAGTTGATTCGTCATAACCGCTGTCCGCCCTTTTCTGAATATCCACAATCACAACAAACGCACGGTTGGACACAACAAAAAACATTCTATATGACATGCATAGCACCAAATCAGTAGCTCGGCAAACGAAACCGGAAAATACCCAACCAAACATGGCGGAAATGCGCTAGCAAAGTCGTGTCCAGAATTAAACAGTCATGACTCTGAATGGCCTGCCCGCATTTCCTCATTGCTGGCCAGATTTCTAAGCAAGCTCTCAGAACATCAACCAAATTATTCTCCAGTGGATACCGACTCACTGTGGCATATTAGGAAATGAGTTAACAGACAAGAGTGAACAAAAAAAAACTGATACAGCACAAACACTCAGTGCCACAACCAGAAATCAAGAAACATCGCACAAAAATACAAATAGTTGTGGAAGCAAAAAACCAACAGCAAACACCCACAAGATATACTTTTTATATATGAACTGGAAATCGTGGCATATCCTTTACATCACGTTGCTCTCAGCCACAGTAAACGAGTCGTCGATGTTCTACGCACCACTTTCACGTTCAGTAGTTTGCCATTGCTTTCTGAACGGCGAGGTCAATTTTTTACTTTTGTAAAATTCACTCATACAAATATGTTTTCATACTGTCGCCGCGGTATTGTGACCTGACTTACTACCGCTAAGTAACAGACGATCACATCTTTATATACTGTATTTATTTTATATGTGGCTATATATTATATAACGATATCGCTCCCAATGCCTGGCTAGCTCAGTCGGTAGAGCATGAGACTCTTAATCTCAGGGTCGTGGGTTCGAGCCCCACGTTGGGCGCTTCATTTTTTTTTAAAACGTGGTTCGGTATTTCGCCCCTAAGAACAATTTTTCCCTAGGTTATAAGACATCTAGGCCAACAAATATTTAAAAAATCAGAATTAGCTCTCAGAAAATGAATTGTAACATACTTCCTTAAGTAATCGTAACAAAGAACAAGTACTCTCTGTAAATTGTAACAAAGAACAAGTACTCCCTTGTAAATCGTAACAAATAACAAATACTGCCTTGTAAATCGTAACAAATAACAAGTACTCCCTTGTAAATCGTAACAAACTAACTAGTATTCTCTTGTAAAACGTAACAAGTTCGTCCTTGAAAATCGTAACAAGTTCTTCTTTTGAGAATCGTAACAAGTTCTTCCTTGGAAATCGTAACAAGTTCTTCGTTGTAAATCGTAACAAGTTCTTCCTTGGAAATCGTAACAAGTTCTTCGTTGTAAATCGTAACAAGTTCTTCCTTGGAAATCGTAACAAGTTCTTCGTTGTAAATCGTAACAAGTTCTTCCTTTGAAATCGTAACAAGTTCTTCGTTGTAAATCGTAACAAGTTCTTCCTTGGAAATCGTAACAAGTTCTTCGTTGTAAATCGTAACAAGTTCTTCTTTTGGGAATTGTAATAAGTTCTTCCTTGGAAATCGTAACAAGTTCTTCCTTGGGTATAATAACACGTAATAATATCAAGCAGAATATGTGTATAAAATATGAAACAAATATTCACTGTTTAGAAAACATTTTCAATTTATCCAATCCTTCTTCTTCTTCTTCGTCTCCTTCTAACGCTCCATATCGACCACACTTTGTGATTTGTATGTGATCTGAGCCTAAGCGAGATTGTATATTGTGTCAGTTATGCACCTACAAGTAGGCCAGCACATCCGATTTCAGCGCTGCTTTAAATTTACTAGGGCAGCATTCCTAGGTCCTACATCAGTCGCCTCTTACGTTATGCATTGTAGGTCGCAGTGGTACTATTCTTTGCTGCCATTGCGGGCTCCGGCACCACACTGGCGGGCAGCTCATCAAATTTCTGCAACGCTTTTAATTTACTAGGGTAGCTTCCCTAGGTCCCTACCTCAGTCGCCTCTTACGACATGCTTTGTAGGTCGCAGTGCTAGTATTCTTTGCTCCCCTTATGAGCCCTGGGATTGCACGGGCGATCTTTCCTATCCAAAATATGCAAGCACTGCTGGTTTTATAATACATACACAATAACCTGAGTCATTTATTTACTTGTGCATTATTTGCTGACTGTAGTAAATACTGCTAAAATAATTTAATACAATACAAGTGAGTCACTTATTTCATGAATACAAACTAGATTCATCTGAAGTGTACAGCTGGTTGCTTTTCATTTGTCCCTGGTCACTAGTCACTAACGAGACTTGAAAGTACCAGTTTCCTGCTCCACTAGCGAATTATGTCATGAAGTGTTTGTTCGTGGTACTAAATGATAACACTGATTCACACTAGTCAACTTTTAGCTTAATTTGAAGAGACTGCTTGCGTAAATAGCAGGTTTCTTAGCATCCTGGGGAGACGTCGGCAACAAGTTAAAATATGGTTTTCTTGTTGGAGAAAGTGTTTAAACAGTAGAGGTTTTAGCGTTGTTCATCATCATCATCATCATCATCATCATCATCAAATAGTCTGTCCAGAGAAGAACTTTTACATATTAACCCGCCCGAGTGGTTATCCGGGCCCAAATTTGGGGTGTTAAGAATAGAACCACTGTTACCTGCCACGCATGTCGTAAGAGGCGACTAAGGAGGTTTGGCTGAAATCGGATGCTGTGTCCTAAACGTGTAGAAGTCTTATGCGTTTAGGGGCCTACTAAACCAATGTGCAATGTATACACGTTCTTGGCAAAGATCAAACATATCACAAAGAGTGATTAAAATTGGTCGTAAAGAACGAACGTAAAGAAGAAGAAGAAGACATACTAACCCTACTTTGGAATTTCTCTTTCTCAGAGGGTAGAAGTCTCGCCTCTACAGCTGTCCTGTTCAAATCATCAGTTACACCATGAATTCATCTTCTCCGTGGTCTTACTCTTCCCCTCTTTGGTGGAATGTCTCCTTCAATATCTCCAAACTTCGTGGAGTTTTACATGTCCAAAATCTTCTTCTAATGCTTCATATCGATCACTTGTTGAGCACTCTGTGTGATTTGTATGTGATCTGAGCCTAAGAGCGATTATACGTTGTGCCAGTTATGCATCTACAAATAGACCAGCACATCCGATTTTTGCGAGGCTTTTTATTGGCTAAGGTAGCTTCACTATCCCCCTACCGCATTCGCCTTTTACGACATCTTTGTAAATGACAGTGGTACTATTCTTTGCTTCCTTGTGGTCCCAACAACACATAGGCGACTAGGAATACAAATGGTTGCACTTTGTATCACATGAAATACGTAGACATTTTTATAATGAAATAATAGCTTCAATATTAATTTTGATATGTACAAAGTCTGTATGTGCAAAGTTTAATGTGCACAAAGTCTGTATGTACAAAGTTTAATGTGCACCAAGTCTGTATGTACAAAGTTTAAGTGCACCAAGTCTGTAGGTACAAAGCTTAATATGTTACAATAGTCTGTATGTACAAAGTTTAAGTGCACCAAGTCTGTATGTACAAAGCTTAATGTGTTACAATAGTCTGTATGTACAAAGTTTAATGTGCACCAAGTCTGTATGTACACAGTTTAATGTGTACAAAGTCTGTATGTACAAAGTTTAATGTGTACAACGTCTGTATGTACATAAGCTGTGTGTTAATATTCCTAAGCTATGTCACCCAACTGAGGACAATGCAAACATCACCCAAAAAAAATTGTGAATGCATTTTCACATGCTAGGTTAGGTGGTTACGCCGTTTGCACTGTGATCCGAATGTTTTGTGTTCGAATTCGGACCGTGCGATTCTGTACACAAGTGTGCATTTATTTTTCCAGAATTGTTTAGGATTGTTTGTTGTCGGAGCTACGGAGTTTGTGTTTTGTGCAATAATCACGACAGATGGTGCCTCATTTCTGCGAATAGAGACTTGAGTTTTCTACTTTTTCTTCGAATGCTCAGTATCGACCACTTGTTAACCACTATGTGTGATTTGTATGTGATCCAAGCCTAAGAGCAATTGTATGTTGTGCCAGTTGTGCGCATACAGGTAGGCCATCAAATTCGATTTCTGCGCTACTTTTTAGTTACTAGGGTAGCATCTCTAGTGTCTACATCAGTCGCCTCTTACGACATGCATTGTAGGTTGCAATGGTACTATTCTTTGCTTAACTTCCGGGCCCCGGCACCACCTGGGCGGAGGCTGAGTCACATGTGGAAATCCGGTGCAGTGAAGTTAATCCTTCTTCTTCAGATACTTTAGACTTTTGTCTGAGGAGTTTGCTATGAACCTCTTGGAGTTCCAAACAATAATGTACTAAAATCTATCTATCAATTTATATCCTATTATGTCTGGTTTGAAACGTAAGGATTTAACAAGAAACTGTCATGATTGCCGCTCTGGAGGTAGCGAAAAGTGGTTGTCAAGTAGAAGTAATGTTCCTATTATTAAACTATTAAGTGTGGCATCATTTTTGGAGAAATCATCTGAGAATGATGTAATCATTTATACAGATGGTTCGGTGATTCGACATGCGCGGGGCTCATGGGCTTTCATAGATCAAGTCGGAGAGGATGTTGTGAAGGAAGACAGTGGTGGTTTTGCATGACTACGAACAGTCTCACTATGGAAATCATGACGGTTACTAAAGCGATGGTCTGGCTGGAATGACAGACTTTTATCCACGCATGTTTTCTTAGTGTCTCGATGAGTATGCTCAGGAAGATTGAAACAGGATGGGCTCGGAGACAATGGATGGAGTCGCTGGGAAGGTCTAAGCTGACAAAAATAAGTTTGATTTTTGTGCCAGGGCATGCAGGTGTAAAAGGAAATGAAATATGCTTGCAGGTTTGGATGCTGTACAAAGTGGGCGGGAAATAGAAAAGACTGATATTATACATTCCCAAATGGAGAAAGGACGTGTACATGATTCAAGTGATAGTGGTGAATCTACAACACTAACCAGACTGCAAGAATTCCAAGTCAGTGTAGTGTAGCTAGACAAGAACACTATGATGGTAGCTAAAGAAGAATAGTAAACCAACAAAGAACCGTTATCGTTAGTTGCCACGCGCTGAGAGACATTCTGCGGAGGAGATCGGAGCATTTATGGACTAATTAGTTCGATGTGCAGTGATGATGATCCGACGACTAAACTAAGTATATTGATGAATACGTGTTAAACCAGAGCCAACTATAAACTTATAGGCCTGCGGACTCAGGTAAGAATAATGGAGAAATCAGACCACAACTACACCACGTGACCTCGCATTCCAGTATTGCTGTATATAGACGAATTCATTTTAAAATCAATACAAAATACTAAATCGAAGTTACATTACTCAAAAGTTAAGTTTAACAACAGGAATATCAATTTTATGAATATTTTTCCGCCCGAGTGGTTACCGGGGCCCAAATTTGGGGTGTAAAGAATAGAACCACTGTTACCTGCCAAGCATGTCGTAAGAGGCGACTAAGGAGGTTTGGCTGAAATCGGATGCACATGTCCTAAACGTGTAGAAGTCTATGCGTTTAGGCCTACCAAACCAATGTGCAACGTATACACTTTCTTGGCAAAGATCAAACATATCACAAAGAGTGATTAAAATTGGTCGTAAAGAACGAACGCAAAGAAGAAGAAGAAGATGAATATTTTTCACCAATAAATAACCATAGACTCACAGAATTGAGTAAAATTGCAAAAAAAAGAGTGCTATCAAATATCTGTAATTTCCAGCCCCATTTTCTGATCTAGGTCAGGAATCCCCGGTCAGTTGTCTGGCCTAGTTATCTAGAGTTGATTGTGGGTAAAACCTCTTTTTATTGACCAACGTCACCTGACAGGGGATGTGGTCAAAATCACATTGAATGTAACTTTTACTTCCTAGTGATAAGTGGTTCGCTACTGAGATTAGGTAGATCTGAAATAAATACGTTGCAATCGGCCAGAGATCCAACTATAACTGTGGATTTTGAACCTGAAACCACTCGTCTACAAGTCAAGGGTTATAACTACTGTACAATCGCGACACTTAAATGTGATTAGAGAGTGCAATTATGTCGTTCAGGACAAATTGTACTCCAGAAGTTTGACAAAATGACAAGATATAATAGTTCAGGTAAAATAGAACAAGATCTACATTACACATCAGCTGGGTCACACTGGTGTGCAGACATGGTCTATATCGAACCGTGGTTGAACTGATGAAATGCCAGGTAGAAATACAGGTGAATAAGACTGGGGTATCCATACTATTACTTATTATTTGTAAGAGTTATGTGATAACAAATACTACTTTGGCATGATTTTTAGAATGGAGGTATTCACGCCCGAGTGGTTACCGGAGACCAAATTTGGGTGTGAAGAATAGAACCACTGTTACCTGCCATGCATGTCGTAAGAGGCAAGAGGAGGGCGAGTCTAGGGCTAGCTACCCCACACCGTAAAAAACACTTGATGGCTACAGGATGGAGAACGAACCGAGTATACGCTGGCTGAAACCGGACACATCGCCGAAGAATAAGCACCAGAGCTCCAAATGGTGCTGAAGATGTGACGTAAAACACATCAATGCTAAAGCTGCATGAATCAGATTTTCATTTGTCGCCCGAGTGGTTACCGGGACCCAAATTTGGGGTGTAAAGAATAGAACAACTGTTACCTGCTCTGCATGTCGTAAGAGGCAACTAAGGAGGTTTGACTGAAATCGAATGCACTATTCTAAACTTGTAGAAGTACAGTGGCGTCTGTGGCCTAGGGGTTAGTGACTCGGTCTATTAACCCCGACGTTCTGAGTTCGAATCACGCTGCGGACAGTTTGCTTGCAAATTGTTTCCGTTGATTTTAACAAAGGACGATGGCGCCACCCGTTCAGAAAGCAATGGCAAACTACTGAACGTATAAGTGGTGCCTAGAAAATCAACGACTTGTTTACTGTGGTTGATGGCTACGTCCTTTGGGATATGCCACGATTTTCATTTTCAGAAGTCTATGTGCTTAGGGGCCTACCAAACAATGTGCAACGTATACACGTTCTTGGCAAGGATCAAACATATCACAAAGAGTGATTAAAATTGGTCGTAAAGAACGAACGCAAAGAGGAAGGAGATCAGATTTCCACATAAATGGAATTTATGGGGAGATCCGGTACATCGGTCTCGGCGGTGATCGCGAAAGAGATAGAGAATGGTGGTATAACAAGGAGAATACAGCAGCGACTAATAAAACCCACAGTGGAGTAGTCAACTTCTCATGGGTACGGTGAGCAAATGGACTTTAGGATAGCTGCTGCAGGGGAGGACAGAACACGAATGGGAATGCCCAATGTGTCATGACGTCGATCGCATAACATAACAAAACATAACATAACATAACATAGCATAACATAACAAAGTGGAGTAGCATTTCTAAACACAAGAAGTGAATAATTTCTTCTTCCTGTTATTTGTCGTTTACTCTTATATTTCAATTTTATCTACTGCCAAGTTTTCTGTGTTAAGGGTCTGACACAGCGTTTCCCAAAGTGGGCGGTATATACCCCCAGAAGGCGCTTAAGCGTTCTAGTGGGGCGATAGTGGGTCCAAAAGAATTTGTGGGAGGGGCGGGGGGAGGCGGGGCGGGGGGAGGCGATTAGGGGACAGTGGCTCATTAAAGAAGAAATTAATCATAAATATTTTTAAATAAATTATTTTCGTGATTTTGCGATTGAATAATCCTTTAAAATTTGAATTCTGCATTTTAATTCATCTTATGCCCGTCTTACACGATCCATTTTTATATCAATTTTTCTATTTCATGCATATATCATATAATCATTTGAAAATTGACCGTGTATGACAGAAATGTATATCAATTTTCTATGTCAAAAAGAAAATAGAGCATGCATATATGTGGGAGGGGAACGTTGGCAAATTGTTATAATCTGGAGAGGTGGGGAGAGGGCGTTAGAAAATTTATGTTGTGGGAGGTGGACCGAAAAAGTTTGGGAATCTATGGTCTAATCTGGGATATGACATCTTTGTCTTCTTTTCTGTAATCGTGTTTTGTTTCACACCTTTAAGATAAGAAAAGAGTTCCAGAACAGGCCTTTGTGTGAGATTCATAAATAGTGTTTTTCACCGCCTCCGTTTTTTTTCCTTAGTCCACCTTTTGAGTGACACCCCTTTTGCTTTGCATCAACTGTATTGAAGTAGCATTGCTTGCTCTTCATTGCGCACATGGACCACAAACTGTATCGGAGTAGCATTGCTGGCTCTACATTGCGCACATGGTCCACATTTTTATTGTAAGTTCAGATAAATAATTCAGCTTCAAATGTGCACAAAAGAAACACTGGGAAATTAAATTGATATTGATGATAATGACCACATCATTTCTTCTTCTTTGCGTTCGTTCTTTACGACACATTTTAACCACTCTTTGTGATATTTTTGATCTTTGCCAAGAACATGTATACGTTGCACATTGGTTTGGTAGTCCCCTAAACGCATAGACTTCAACACATTTAGGACACGTGCATCCGATATCATCCAAATCTCCTTATTCGCCTCTTACGACATGCTTGGCAGGTAACAGTGGTTACCCCAAAATTGGGCCCCGATAACCACTCGGGCCACCTCATCTCTCATCGTGTGCAATTGATTACAGAAAAAAAAGAAGAAGATACAGGGTATTCTCTATCTCGGTTGCGCAAGTTATGCATACTGTTGGGTGCAGCAATACGGGAAAACCATGAGAGAAATCCAAGTAGATACATTAATCAACACTGGACAGGAGTTGTTAATCTAAACACAATGAAATGCATGTTTAATAGGAGATGGAAGCAATTATAGATATGTCCGATGTGCGATGAAGATGATCCTAAAAGAACAATAAACAATCCCCAATATGCTCCATGGTATGAAAATGGGATCTTTCAATTTCTTCTACCGCCCATGTGGTGCCGGAACCCGCAAGGGAAGTAAAGAATAGTACCACATCGACCTCCAAGGCATGTCGTAAGAGGCAACTGACGTAGGACCTAGAGAAGCTGCGTTAGTAAATAAAAAGTATCTCATAAATGGCATGTCCTGGTCTACTTGTAGGCGCATAACTAGCACAGCGTACATCGCTCTTAGGCTCAGATCACATACAAATCACACAGAGTGGCTAACAAGTGATCGATATGGAGTGTTTGTAGAAGAAAAAATTTCTTCTACAATCAATTTACTAACCAAAAATCTTCATATCACATTTTCTCATATGCAAATTCAACCGTCTATCTCGAGTACTCTTGATATTCTTATTATGAATATCTCAATCTGTACAATATTTGTTCTGTTCCAGGCTGTCTGCTTAAGTACAGTTGTAGGTAAACTTGACACCTCCAGGCGTTACAAGAAGGCGTTACACTCGCAATAAAAATGTAGCGTAATTATACTCCAGTTTTGGGTAATAGTTGGTGAACCAGATATATATCATGGACGTGAATGGACTTGCAGAAGTAGTCCTCGATACATCACGTGATTAGGAGTGATATCTCTGTTTGATTTTTGATTCGAAGAATGTTAAACGGTAACTTTTGTACAGGCTTTACCTGAACGCACGTACATCAATGTTACCTGTCAAGAAGACTACTTAGAATATCATGGACAGAGAAAAGATCAAATGCTTCTATTCTGCAACAGTTTGATATTAAAGAGAGTTGGCTATTAAAGAACATAAAAACTAGAAAAATAAAATATTTCGGACACATCAAAGGAGATGAGTGCCTAGAGAAGATAATTTTGGAGGAATGGTGCCTGGAAGAAGAATGAGAGCAAGACCTAGAAGATGATGGGTGCAAGATGTCATTGACGATCTGAGAATGACTGCAGCTGACACCGGTCAACTTGCACAGAACAGAGTTTTTCAGGGCTGCTGTCATGGAAGCCAAGTTCTGGAAGGGATAAGCTACTTCATGGTGATGATATGTACAAAAGTGTTACATATAGCAGTACGTACGTACGTACATACATCAATGTTACCTGTACATACACACCCACCACATCAGAACTAACAATTATACTGACAACATCACAACTAACAAATTGCCGGAGTGTTGCCCGACTCGCAAGAAGCAAAGAATAGTACCACTGCGATCTACAAGGCATGTTGTAAGACGCGACTGATGCAGGACCTAGGGAAGCTACCCTAAAGCATCGCAGAAATCGAATGTGCTGGCCTACTTGAATCCGCATAACTGGCACAACGTACAATCGCTCTCAGGCTCTAATCAAATACAAATCACATCAAGTGGTTAACAAATGGTCGATATGGAGCGTTCGAAGAAGAAGAAAACATAACGACACAACGTACAATCGCTCTTAGACTCAGATCACATACAAATCACACAGAGTGGTTAACAAGTGGTCGATATGGAGCGTTGGAAGAGAAGAAAAGTAACAAGCAAGTTTACTCACATCAAAACTAAAAAAACAAACCCAAAATACTTAGATAAATTCGACATTAGGGTATATTATTCGATATTATTCGATATTATTCGATATTATTCGACGGAGGAAAAGCCTAAATATCATAATTTGAATTTGTAGAAGGTCGGAATATTATTGATTTCTTGCTGCAGACTAGACACACCCTCTATCGATACCATCATGTGATACTACATATATCACCTATAGATATTTATTCCACGTCTACGTGTCGAAATGCGATTCTCATATTATAAACTCTAGTATCAAATGTGATATCAGATTCTCAAGTTCTTGAAAACGAGGTAAAGCTTGCTTGGTACATTCTGAGATATCCTGTACAATATCCTGAAGATAAAGTTACTTCTGATGTATTGTTTTTGTATACTCTGTTTCTAAATTGTGACGGAGGGTGTGATCGAATTCAAGAAAAAGAACTTATCAAGGTTAAATATTTTAAATGACATCTCTCCTTTCAACTTTGAAATTGGGACGTTCCTTGTAAAGTTATATGGGTTGAAAATTCTAACGTTTGACACTTCATTCTCTAAATTTATGAACATTAAAAAAAATTGTTGTTACAGTATATGGTTACTTGATATTCGTAATTGTGCCTTCTTCTTCTTTGAAGGCTCCATATTGACCACCTGTTAACCACTCTGTGTAATTTGTATGTGATGGATGTGATCTGAGCCTAAGAGCGATTGTACGTTGTGCCCGTTATGCGCCTACAAGCAGGCCAGCACATCCGATTTCTGCGATGTTTTTATCTACTAGGTAGCATCCTAGGTCCTACATCAGTCGCCGCTTACGACATGCCTTGTAGGTCGCAGTGGTACTATTCTTTGCTTCCTTTGCTTGCCCTGGTACCACACTTGCGGTAATTGTGTCTACATTACTTCTTAAGTATTTATTTCTCTCAGTTTTTGTATGCTCTTCTCGATTTTGTGTGCTCTTCTCGATTGTGTATGCTCTTCTCGATTTTGAACTGCCTGGAGTTCTTTTACCAGCACAAACTGAACACAGGACACAAGTTTTATCGTCTGTCCTTATAGCACTAGGAACTTGATCTCACCTACACTGAGATCAGTGATTTCTGGAAATATATCCAGATTGCTCTACGAGGACGCGAACCTGTTACCTTCAGCACGAGAAACGATCACCAAACATCTACACACAGAGAACATATGTCTTACATTTTTATTCTCCAACTACTTCGCTTCCATTCTCCAAAACTTTCTTATTTAAAAAGAACCAATCTGTATTACTGAATATATATATATTTTTAATAAACATAATTTATTCATAAGAGAAACATAGTGTAGGCTTTGAATAGAATTCAGTGCAAGCGACAGAATTGTAATAACAGTAATTGGACACGTGAAGAGATCATTAAAATGCCACAGACGTATAGAAGTATTGATATCAAAGTAATAAAACATCTACGGTTTAATATATAATATTGAATGTCTATAGGTATATTCAATAGACCGTTATAAAGTGAGATAAAATTTTGTGAAATGTTTACTAGAATATGAATGTATAAATCAGTGGGGCATAAACATTCTGAATAAACATATATATATATATATATACACACACAGATATATATGAGTGCTTACATACAACAGACGCGTGCACACACACACACACACACACATATACATATATTCTTCTCGTTCCGTTATACTTGACATATGACCTGAAAGTAATTTCTCCATACTGCTCTGTCCTCGGAAAGTCGCTCGATAGTTTTCAATGGAATCGAGTCCGTTATTTCTTGCCTCTCTCAGTAAAGTTCGTTTCATGGTTTCCTTATGACGTCATGTCTTTCTTGAACACTTTGCCTCTCACTTCAATGCCTACTTTGATATTCTTTGATAATTTCTTCTCAAGGTATGCCCAACATATCTCCATCTACTTCTTCTTATAGCAGTTGTTACTATAGTCCGTTCAACAACTCATGCCCACAGTCCAATGCGATTTGCAGCAAAACCATAATTTCTACAGTAGCGAAACTTTGCACCCAATCTATACCAATTTATACCGAAGCAAATTTCTGATGGAAGAAATTTCTATATGAAACCTGGATTTTGTAATATAACGGTTTCTTTTGATGTTGGCGGCATATTTGGCGAGTTTGATACAGAATTTCGTTTTTACAGTAAATGCACCAAAATGACATTTGATGACAAGTCTCATGCAAAGGCGTATCATCCCAGCTTATACATGGGGCCAATGTTGATGTTTGAATAGTCATGAAATAAACAGGAAATGTAGACATAGCTGTATTATTGTTATTAAATAATTTACATTACAGTTAAGGTTAGCTTCCATGTCATAATGCCATCTCCCTTTCACGTCCAGGCTTGGACTGGCAATGGCGAGCTACTTGAGACGTTCTTTCAAATTGCTACTTCTTCAGTACAATGTGCACATATGTGGTAGGGAGGTATCACTATAATAAAATAGCTCTTTCCTGGCTCTTGTATACTGGGGTTCGATGATCCATATGTGCCTCTTTGCGGAAATGCACGTAATATTAATCACACTTTTACATTATAACTTCAATCTCATTAGAAATGTTATATCAATGTCTGTTTTGAGAAGTCAATAATATGACCAATAGCTTCACACTGACTTTGAAATACACCTTTAACTAACCGACCGTGTCCTACTAATAACGTCATTTATTCACTACGGTCACAACAAGTTGAATTCGTGCACAGAAAATGAAAGAACTGTTTAAAAAACCATGGATTTCGTCCTGAATGTTACTATTTTTGTCATCAATGTATTAAATGGCTGTAAACATTAGTTTTCTTCAACCATGCCAATGTAGGCGTTAAATATATAGCACAAAGAAGGTAACTTTTAGATGGTATGATTGTTTGAATGGCAAAAATATTTTGTAGCTTCGGGAACATGTGTAGTTCGCATGCAAGTTTTCAAGTTATTTAATCAAATGGTTACAAAGATACACATTTTTATCTGTGGGCATGACAAATTGAACGGACTATAGTGGTTGACCAGACATTTATTTATTTTTATCACTTCTCCTGACTTTGTCCTATTTTATGTTCATTATTTTTCGCAGACATTTATTTTCAAATGCATTCAACTTGTTTTCTATATCTTTAGTCACTTTCCAACTCTTGCTGGCATATGTTAGGATTGATACAACATTTGAATTGAAAATTCGTAATTTAGTTTTAATACTATATAACTTGCAGTTCCATATTTTATTTAGGCTTTTTAAAGCTGATGTTGCTTTGCCAATTCGTATCATAATTTCTTTTTTAACATTTCCTGTGCAATCAAAATTGCTACCCAAATAGGTGTACTGCTCTTTTATATTGTTTTTCATTTTAGATTCCAGTGTGATTTCTGAATTACTTGCAATAGGTGTCGCCATTATATTTGGTTTTTAAGCTTATCTGCAGTTCAACTTTTGATACAATAGATGACAAGTTATCTGTTTTTCTATAAATATTTTGGTTGTTTCTACTTAACAAGGCAATATCATCTGCAAAATCCAAATCTTCTAGCTAACTGTCTTCTACCCAATCAATGGGTGTTTCGGTTCTGCAACATTTTCTCCTACCCCCCCCCAATCAATGACCACTCACACCTTCTTCTTCTTCTCCATAGGACGCTCCATATCAACCCCTTGTGATATATATGTGATCTGAGCCTAAGAGCGATTGTATGTTGTGTCAGTTATGCGCCTACAAGCAGGTCACAGAACATCTGATATCTGCGATACTTTTTATTTACTAGGGTAGCTTTCCTAGGCCCCTACCTTACTCGTCTCTTACGACATGCCTTGTAGGTCACAGTGTTACTATTCTTTGCTCCCTTGCGAGCCCCTGCATAGCTAGCACTGGCGATCCCTCCAAACAAAAGTAGAGATAGAATACAGTCTTGCTTGACTCTGTCTGGTCTAAACTGTATTAAAGACACAACAAAGTAAGCCTACATTTTTGTATTCAGAGTTTTGTGGTTGTTTGATTTAAACACATGTTTACTGTATATATCCTTTTTTTTAACTGAATCTTCTTCTTCTTCTTTGCGTTCGTTCTTTATGACCAATTTTAATCACTCTTTGTGATTTGTTTAATCTTTGCCAAGAACGTGTATACGTTGCACATTGGTTTGATAGGCCCCTAAGCGCATAGACTTCTACACGCTTAGGACACATGCATCCGATTTCAGCCAAACCTCCTTAGTCACCTCTTACAACATGCGTGGCAGGTAACAGTGGTTCTGTTTTTACACCCCAAATTTGGGCCCCGTTAACCACTCGGGCGTTTTTACTGAATATATATGCTTATGTCAAAGCGCAAAAATATCAA
Organism: Arion vulgaris; assembly: GCA_020796225.1. NCBI lineage: Eukaryota > Metazoa > Mollusca > Gastropoda > Stylommatophora > Arionidae > Arion > Arion vulgaris. The sequence continues at coordinate 52,544,587 of CM036762.1, read as the reverse complement.
TCAACCAAGCCACCAGAACAACGCAGGACAAAAACAGAAAACCACGATACTGGGCAACAACTCGGTAGCAGTGTGACGACAAAGGGAGAAGAAAAAAAGTGCTTATTTACCACATTCCACAAAATACCATATTATAGTGAATCAGGTTGTATACGTTACATTTGTTAAAGAAATTACAATGACCTGCCACTCCTACATGAGCATAAATGATTAAGCATAGAAATATTTCAAATTATATAATTAGATACAATCAAATAAACATCACCCCCATGGGGCCATTACCTTGTAGTGGTGGGGGCTTGCGTCTCAATGATCCAGAAGCTATGCCGGCAGGAACATTCTGTTCCTGGAAGGGTTACCCATGCCGGACAGGTCCAAGGTGAGAGGTCAGACTAAATGTGGCCTCCTGGTCCTCCAGGTTGGGGGTTGGGCGCAGTGCTAACAACTCTGCCCCATAAAAAGAAAAATGTTACGAAACTTCAAAGGAAAAAATGCTCTCGATGTCCAGCGGTCTTGAGACAGAGTACCACTGTCAGCATGAACAGTATGGGTGAAAGCCGCAAGGAAGCCCCGCTGGGAATTCAAGTCTGCTGGATGTCAAAACTAAACTAAGAATAGGATTCTGGAACGTCAGAACAATGTTCGAGACCACAAAGACATCACAGGTGGTAAAGAGATGCAACACTATAAATTACACATTCTAGGGTCAGCGAAAGTAGATGGACAGGCTTTGGACAGACGACAACTAGAACAGGGAAACCATCTTGTACTCAGGAAGAGACGACAGGAATCATTCAGCAGGAGTTGCACTAATAATAAGGAAAGGATTGAATAAACATCTCTTAGAGTGGCACCCGATTAATGAAAGATTGTTGAAGCCCGATTTAATGGAAAAGAAGCTAACTATCATTCAATGCTATGCCCCTAACGAAGCCGAAGAAGAGGACAAAAACGCATTTTTATAGAAGGTTGCGGAAATAGTGGACAAGGTTCCAGCTCAGGATGTTTTGTGCATAATGGAGACCTAAACCAAAGTTGGAAACAATAACAGACACAGAGAAGCAATAATGGGGAAGAGGGATGTGCATGCAAATGAAAATGGAGAAATGTTGAGCAATTTTGTCTAGAAAACAGACTGATCATAGGAGGCACATTGTTTCCACAGAGGACCATACACAAGTACACATGGATATCCCCAAATGGAAGAGATGAAAACCAGATAGACCACTTTATGATAAACAGTAAATGGCGAAAGACATTACTTGATGTAAAGGTGAAAAGAGAAGCTGACGTGGGCAGCGACCACCACTTTGTCGTTGCCATGATCAGGCTCAAACTCAAGAAAACATATATACAAGCCAAGACAAGAACAGAATACTTTAATGTTAACCTTTTAAAAGACAGAAGATTGCTACAAAATATATAGTGGAACTAAAGAACAGATTTCAAATCCTGTCAGAGCAGTCAGACACAACACCAACTGAAAGTATCCAAGAAAAATGGAATGCGATCAAAAGCACATATAAAATAGTTAGCAGTAGTGTACTGGGAACCAGTAAGGACAACATAAAGAGTGGATAAGTGGCCAGACCTTAGAATACATCCAAAAGCGAAAGGAGAAAAAAATCTCATCAATAGCATTAGATCAGAACGTCAAAAGATAAGGCAAGAAAAGAATATACAGAACTAAACAAAATGGTAAAAGAAGTGCTAGAACAGACAAGAGACAATTTATGGAAAAGACAGCAGAAATAGCAGAAAAAGCTGCTAAAGTACATGATCTGCACCCCTGTCCCAAGATTCCCAAACAATTATGCGGAGGTAAAAGACACAACCATAACATGCCAGTCAGAAACAGCCTAGGACAACTGTTGACAACAGAGCAGGAGCAGGATATGAGATGGACATCCCACTTTGAAGATGTGCAAAACAGACCTGATCCTGAACATCCACTGGATATCCCACCGGCCGCACAGGATATTGATATCAACCTCAAATTGCCAGAAAAGCAAGAAATAGTAAAAGCTATTGGATCCCTGAAAAACAACAAAGCACCGGGAAATGATGAAATGACAGCAGAGCTTTTCAAGATCGATCCCATCTTAGCTGCAAACATATTAGAGCCATTGTTTGCAGATATCTGGGAAAAAGAAGAATTGCCTAAGGATTGGACTAGGGTACTTGTGGTGAAAATCCCCAGAAAGGAGACCTAACAGTTGCAATAACTGGAGAGGAATCACGTTGCTTTCAATCCCAAGTAAGATATTCTGCAAAATTATCATAATGCGAATAAAAGAAGCAATAGATAAGTGTCTACGAATGGAGCAAGCAGGATTTAGGAAAGGAAGAGGAACAAATGAACATATATTTACCCTGCGTAACATTTTAGAACAATGTGGCGAGTGGCAAAGGACTATATATATCAACTTCATAGATTTTGAAAAGGCATTCGACAGCGCCCACAGAGACAGCCTATGGAAGATACTGAGACAATACGGCGTACCGCAGAAGCTTGTCAACATCATAGCCCTCTTCTATAAAGATTTCTCTTGCAACCTAAAGAATTCCAACAAAACATTCCAGTAAAATCTGGTGTAAGACAGGGATGCGTAATGTCCTCTCTTTGTTTAGTATTACAATTGACTGGGTGCTAAAAAATGCCATAAAACAACAGCACCAAGAGGGAAAAAGATGGACCCCTTTCGAGATGCTTGAGGACCTGGACTTGCAGACGATATAGCCCTGGTGTCACACAAATATGAACATATACAAGGGAAAAGTACAATACTTCACAGCACGGCAAAGACAGTAGGCCTCAAAACAAACACAGGAAAAACAAAAATTATGACAAACAGTGAAATCCAACAACCAGTAATGTTAGAAGATGAAACACTGGAAAGGGTTGAGCAGTTTACATATCTTGTAGCAATACTGACACTAAATGGTGGCACAGAGGAAGATATAAAATCACGTCTGAGTAAGGCCAGAACCGCTTTTGCCAGAATGAAACCAGTATGGAAGTCCAAAATCTACAATAGGACCACAAAGCAAACTCTATAAAAGCATTGTTTTGCCGGTTTTGCTCTACGGATCGGAGTGTTGGAGGATGACCAAAGGAGATACTAGCAGGCTGTCAGTTTTTCCACCACTCTTGTCTTCGCAGAATCTTGGGAATCTTTGGCCAGTAAAAATATCCAATAACCAACTACTCCAAGACACAAGACAAGAGTCAATGAATGACATACTCAAAAAGAAGATGGAAATGGCTCGGACATGTTATGAGAATGAGACAAGAAATGCCTGCAAGGATAGCCCTCACTTGGACACCAGAGGAAAGAGAAAGAAAGGCAGACCACGGACAACATGGAGCGCATGATGGAAGAGGAACTGGACACCGCATATCTGACGTGGGGCTCTGCGCTGAAGGTTGCACGGGACAGGAGGCATGGAAAGTCCTTTCTGAAGCCCCATGTGTCACTAGGCATGACAGGGGTTAAGTAAGTAAGTAAATAAACATCAAATATTGTTAAATATTATTAGAACATTGTAGTATGGGCAATATTGGAATAGATTCAATAGGCAAGCTTATTGTGACGTTATTCTTTTCTCGTTACTTTCTATATTAATTTATACCTAACAATAATAAAATTCCATATAGCCTTTTCACATCTTAGGGTATGAAGCCGCTTCACTTCCCATTTCTAGACCATAGTGTGCATGAAGTAGGAGAGCTTATTCCTTTTCTCACAGGGTGGAACGTCGAGTGTGTGATTGTCACATCTTATGGTATGAAGCCGCTTCACTTCCCATTTCTAGGCCATAGTGTGCATGAAGTAGGAGAGCTTATTCCTTTTCTCACAGGGTGGAACGTCGAGTGTGTGATTGTCACATCTTATGGTATGAAGCCGCTTCACTTCCCATTTCTAGGCCATAGTGTGCATGAAGTAGGAGAGCTTATTCCTTTTCTCACAGGGTGGAACGTCGAGTGTGTGATTCCTTTTCTCACAGGAGGGGAACGTCAGTGTGTGAGCATATGTACACTCCTCTAGTGTTCGAGTCGACAGGCGAACGCGTATGCATTGCGCTATTTCGTCCTCTACTTCAGATGTCTTCTTCTTTCTCGAATCCTGTTTGCCTCACAGCGTCAGGTCAGGAAGAGATTTCTAAAACGGGCTAGTATGCGCTTTGTAGATAGTCTCTTTCGTCGCCTCTGTTATCTCTGAGGTCCATCTTTTGCGTGGCCGGCCTTTTGCTTATCCCATTGTATCAGAGCAGCATTGCTCTTTGGGGTGCACTGTCTGATGGTAATCTGCTTACGTGTCGAACCATTTAATTTGTTGTTTCTTGATGAAGTCTAGTACTGATGTTGTACCCACTTTTTCCTGATGTCTTCATTTCTCAAACAGTTCTTCTTGTTCACCAGCATTCTCCGTAGACACTTCATCTCTGTTGTGACTAGTTTTCTTCTATCGTTTGTTGTCAGCGTCAGGTTTGGCACTGGTAACATAATGTGGGGAAAGATTGTGTTGAACATTGCTCTTTTTTGTGTTCATGGTGACGTGTTTGCATCTTAAAATTGGCGCCATTTGCCTATCATTTGATTTGCTTTGATACTTCAGATGTAAGGACAAATAAATACAATTCATAGTTACTTAATATTATTCATGTTGGTTCATCTGTGTAACCGGTTTGGAAATTCATGAGTGTTTATTTTATATAACAAATCGTATGTCATCTATATCTATCATGTTCATTACTTTTTATATGATATGAAGATTCTGCCCGCCTGCCCAGCTTGTTCGTAGCTCGTTGGACGACGTGTGACAAGCCCTCTATGAGTGCGGACTGGCAGAAAAAGCCACAGGTTCTCCAGATTTACGGTGTTCGTGGCACCGAACCGAAGGTTACGATGTCCATCTTCTTCTTTGAGTTCCTTCTTTACGACCAATTTTAATTACTCTTTGTGATATGTTTGATCTTTGACAAGAACGTGTATACGTTGCACATTGGTTTGGTAGGCCCTAAACGTATAGACTTCCACACGATTAGGATATGTGCATCCGACTCAGACAAACCTCCTTAGTCGTCTCTTACGACATGCGTGACAGGTAACAGTGGTTCTATTCTTTACCCCCCAGATTTGAGCCCCGGTAACCACTCGGGTGTCGATGTCCATGGCACCGAGCCGAAGAGTGAAAGCTCAAGTGCTTCTGGATCGGAAAATAAAATAAATATAATATAAAGAAGAGACGTTGGAAATCTAGTCTCACATAATATGGCAAAGAAAGAAGAGGAACCAGAAAGACAAGCAGATGGAAAGTAGGGGTATAAACTTATGTATGATAAATAAGATTATATGACAAATTTGTTAAGACGTTCATACATGCGGAAGATGGTATGTTATCTCTACCGACAGGGACGGACGCATATGGGAAAACCCGATGCAGTGAAGTCAATCTTTCGCCATCAGACCCTTTTTAAAACCAAATTGCAATCAAACCATGTTCTTTGACAGCAGGTGTTCAGGTGTTCAGGTGTTCAGGTGTTCAGGTGTTAGGAATCACGGAAAACCTCCCCGAATTTCTGTTCATAATACTCTCAATAATCACATATATCTTTCTTTCATAACATGATATTCAGATCATTTATTGCCACCTTGTTGATAATCTTTCAGCGCTGTCACAATGTGGTCTAATCGAAGCAGAATAGTACGATCAAAGATTGAAATCAATAGCACAAAAGAACTGTATATAAATATCCTATGAAGGAACGAATAGATGAAGGAACGAATAGATGAAGGAACGAATAGATGAAGGAACGAATAGATGAAGGAACGAATAGATGAAGGAACGAATAGATGAAGGAACGAATAAATGAAGGAACGAATAGAAGAAGGAACGAATAGATGAAGGAACGAATAAATGAAGGAACGAATAGATGAAGGAACGAATAAATGAAGGAACGAATAGAAGAAGGAACGAATAGATGAAGGAACGAATAGATGAAGGAACGAATAAATGAAGGAACGAATAGATGAAGGAACGAATAAATGAAGGAACGAATAGAAGAAGGAACGAATAGATGAAGGAACGAATAGATGAAGGAACGAATAAATGAAGGAACGAATAAATGAAGGAACGAATAGATGAAGGAACGAATAGATGAAGGAACGAATAGATGAAGGAACGAATAGATGAAGGAACGAATAGAGAAGGAACGAATAGATGAAGGAACGAATAGATGAAGGAACGAATAAATGAAGGAACGAATAGATGAAGGAACGAATAAATGAAGGAACGAATAGAAGAAGGAACGAATAGATGAAGGAACGAATAGATGAAGGAACGAATAAATGAAGGAACGAATAAATGAAGGAACGAATAGATGAAGGAACGAATAGATGAAGGAACGAATAGAAGAAGGAACGAATAAATGAAGGAACGAATAGATGAAGGAACGAATAGATGAAGGAACGAATAAAAGGGAAGGAACGAATAGAAGAAGGAACGAATAGATGAAGGAACGAATAGATGAAGGAACGAATAGATGAAGGAACGAATAGATGAAGGAACGAATAGATGAAGGAACGACTTGAAGAAGGAACGAATAGAAGAAGGAACGATTTGAAGAAGGAACGAATAGATGAAGGAACGACTTGAAGAAGGAACGAATAGAAGAAGGAACGACTTGAAGAAGGAACGAATAGATGAAGGAACGAATAGATGAAGGAACGAATAGATGAAGGAACGAATAGATGAAGGAACGACTAGAAGAAGAACAAATCTTGTTTCGTATATTCATAATTTCCTTTCCCTTTAATAGTTTGACAAAGTAGTTAGTGTAAAACCAATATTAACAATACATTGATTTTTGACATACTTTGTAAACCACTTCTAATATTTATGAAGGGTCTTTAACAGTTGCTTGTCAGCAGTTTGCTGTATTTGAGGTGCACACTTCATGGTTCATCGTTTCTTCGTCGCATGTCTGTCATCCACAGATCACAGCATCAATAGCTTCAATGAACTGCATAATTAGCTTAAGCTCGTCCATAGAACACCTTATGTCTGGAACAAGGCGCGTCTATGCTAGTCTTATTTCCCCAGTCTTCCTGTGAAGTCGATATGATTGAAGAATGTGGGGGACTGCCTAGAGTAGTTGATAGTAGCTCGACCTGCTGGCTGTGAGACGCCTCATAGCTCGGGTTCGAACCTACCGTCCGGCATTTGTTCGAGTCCCTGGTCTTACTCAGGACGATAACGTGAGTACCTCTGAAGTCGGAAAAAATCTGCCTGTATGGCGAGGAATACTAATTACGAGTACATTGAGCACACGGCTGCCAGTGTAAAGTAATTTACAATGTGCACGCTGCTGCCATTGTAAGAAATTGGAAAAACGGATTTTCCCGCAAAAATCAGTTTCAGAGATGGAACTTCGTCTGAGTTGAAAGCGGACGAAAAAAAAAAAAAAAATTGAAAAATGTGCTGGTGCTGTCTCTGGGTTCAGTTTACTTCTTTTCTTCAAACGCTCCATAGTGATCACTTGTTGTGCCACTCTTTGTGATTTGTATGTGATCTGAGACTAAGAGCGATTGTCCGTTGTGCCAGTTATGCGCCTACAAGTAGAAGATTTACGGTGTTCAGGGCACCGAACTGAATGGTTACGATGTCCATGGCACCGAGCCGAAGAGCTGAAAGCTCAAGTGCTTCTGGATCGGAAAAAATATATATCGGAAACTAGATTGTGCCTGTTGTCATTCTTTCTAAAACTAAATTGGTTCCTGTTTTGACATTTTGCATTTGGTATTGTTTTACTGTGAGCGTCTGTAGCGGTAGAGGTAGAGCACTCGATCACAACCCAAGCGTACCTGGTTCAAACTCCAGCAAATTAGTTCCTTAATTTTTCGAACAATAACAATAGAAATTATCATTCAGAAAGCAATGGCAGACTACTGAACGTATAAGTGGTTCCTTGAAAACCGATGACTCTTTTACTGTTGTTGATGGCTGTCATGTAAAGGATATGCTGCGATTTTCATTTTTCTCAATTTTTTGCTGCAGTCTACCTCCTTAATCAAGTACTGTAGTAGTGTTTTAGGCTACTTCCTGTAAAGGTTGATGGTTACTGCCTGTATAGGTTGATGGCTACGTTATGTAAAGATTAATGGCTACGTCCTGTAAACATTGATGGCTACTTCCTGCAAAGATTAATGGCTACGTCTTGTACAGGTTGATGGCTACTTCCTGCAAGATTAATGGCACGTCGTGTACAGGTTGATGGCTACTTCCTGCAAAGATTAATGGCTACGGCTTGTACAGGTTGATGGCTACTTCCTGCAAAGATTAATGGCTACGTCTTGTAAAGGTTGATGGCTATGTCCTGTACAGGTTGATGGCTACGTCATGTAAAGGTTGATGGCTACGTCTTGTACAGGTTGATGGCTACTTCCTGCAAAGATTAATGGCTACGTCTTGTAAAGGTTGATGGCTACGTCTGTAAAGATTAAGGCTACTTCCTGTACAGGTTGATGGCTACTTCCTGTAAAGATTGATGGCTACGTCATGTAAAGATTGATGGCTACGTCATGTAAAGATTAATGGCTACGTCTTGTAAAGATTAATGGCTCGTCATGTAGATTGATGGCTACGTCCTGTAAAGATTGATGGCTACGTCATGTAAAGATTAATGGCTACTTCCTGTAAAGATTGATGGCTACGTCATGTAAAGATTAATGGCTACGTCCTGTAAAGATTGATGGCTACGTCCTGTAAAGATTGATGGCTACGTCATGTAAAGATTGATGGCTACTTCCTGTACAGGTTGATGGCTACGTCATGTAAAGATTGATGGCTACGTCCTGTAAAGATTGATGGCTACGTCATGTAAAGATTGATGGCTACGTCATGTAAAGATTGATGGCTACTTCCTGTACAGGTCGATGGCTACTTCATGTAAAGATTGATGGCTACTTCCTGTAAAGATTGATGGCTACTTCCTGTAAAGATTGATGGCTACTTCCTGTAAAGATTGATGGCTACGTCATGTAAAGATTGATGGCTACGTCCTGTAAAGATTGATGGCTACGTCCTGTAAACATTGATGGCTACGTCCTGTACAGGTTGATGGCTACGTCCTGCGCAGGTTGATGGCTACGTCCTGTACAGGTTGATGGCTACGTCCTGTACAGGTTGATGGCTACGTCATGTAAAGATTGATGGCTACGTCCTGTAAACATTGATGGCTACTTCATGTACAGGGTTATGGCTACGTCCTGTACAGGTTGATGGCTACGTCCTGTACAGGTTGATGGCTACGTCCTGTAAACATTGATGGCTACTTCCTGTACAGGTTGATGGCTACTTCCTGTACAGGTTGATGGCTACGTCCTGTACAGGTTGATGGCTACGTCCTGTACAGGTTGATGGCTACGTCCTGTACAGGTTGATGCACGTCATGTAAAGATTGATGGCTACGTCCTGTAAACATTGATGGCTACTTCATGTACAGGTTGATGGCTACGTCCTGTACAGGTTGATGGCTACGTCCTGTACAGGTTGATGGCTACGTCCTGTAAACATTGATGGCTACTTCCTGTACAGGTTGATGGCTACTTCCTGTACAGGTTGATGGCTACGTCCTGTACAGGTTGATGGCTACGTCCTGTACAGGTTGATGGCTACGTCCTGTACAGGTTGATGGCTACGTCCTGTACAGGTTGATGGCTACGTCCTGTAAAGATTGATGGCTACGTCCTGTAAAGATTGATGGCTACGTCCTGCTAAGGTTGATGGCTACGTCCTGTAAAGATTGATGGCTACTTCCTGTACAGGTTGATGGCTACTTCCTGTACAGGTTGATGGCTACTTCCTGCAAAGGTTAATGTCTACGTCATGTAAAGGTTGATGGCTACGTCCTGTACAGGTTGATGGCTACGTCCTGTAAAGATTGATGGCTACTTCCTGTACTTTACTTACTTTCCCGATCCAGCAGTCATCTGAGCATTTGCCCTTCGACTTGAGGCCATGGCAGTGAATTTACAGGTCTGTCTGAGTTGTGGTGTGTTAGCATAGAGAGAGTTTTCAACATCTGGGTCTGGAGGTAGGTACTTGTGGCGTAGGTCACTGAGTGCAGGGCACTGGAAGAGATGGTGTGTGACAGTTTCTTCTGAATAGTCACACAGTTGACATTGTGGGGCAATCTTTGGTTGGATGCAGTGTAGGTGAGCATTCAGTGGCACATGTTGTGTCCTAAGGCGGAAAATAATGACTTCTTGTCGTGGAGGTCATTTATAGCATCTTTGGATTTGGAGTGGTCATGTGTTTAAAGAGGGCTCTGCCAGTTTTGCCTGTGCCCACTCATTCATCCACTCCTCCTTCTTGTTACTTCTTATTATTTGTTTAGCAGTCTGAGTTATTGGTCTGTCAAGCTGTTGACTATTTGCCCCTGCCTTTGCAAGGATGTCTGCTCTTTCATTGCCTTGTATGTTGCTGTGTCCTGGTATCCACTGTAAGGCTACGTCCTGTACAGGTTGATAGCTTAGGCCCTGTAAAGGATATGCCACAATTTTCATTTTCAGTAATTTTTAACGACCACACACAATCATAGCTTTCTGAACACGCCTTTATTATCCACAAGATGTCTGTCTGCAAACTGTTTTCTCTGTTCTCAAGTTCTAGATATTTCAGTGCCACCTCGTGCATAACTTGTATCATAGCAACGCTAAAGGAAGAGAGTATAAATTCTTGCAGTCGACACTTGATATCCCATCTTATCTCCAGACAGTTCTCTTCTATTCTCAGGGCAGACTGACACAAGCGACTGACCACAACCTTGAACTTCATATAGTCTGTGCTGTTGTTTGTTGTTCATGCAGACAACAAGACAGAACAGAGGGAAAACCATGAAAGAAACTCCACTAGATAAATGAACCAGCATAGAACGGAAGTTATTACTGTAAACACATAAAAATAAGGTAGACTTACTGTTGTTTTACAAAATACAAAAGCAATAACAATACACAGCTTTCTGTATTTTGTTGCCCGTGTGGGGCCGGGGCTCGCAAGGGAAGCAAAGAATAGTACAACTGCAACCTACAATGCATGTCGTAAGAGGCGACTGATGTAGGCCCTAGGATGCTACTCTAGTAAATAAAAAGTAGCGCAGAAATCGGATGTGCTGGCCTACTTGTGAGCGAAAAACTGGCACAACGTGCAAACGCTCTTAGGCTCAGATGACATACAATGGTTGACAAATGGTCGATGTGGAGGGTTCGAAGAAGTATTTTGAAAACTATAGTACTTTGTTTTTACGTGTTTCGCTGTTGCTAGATAATTTTACTGCAGTCTACACTTATATCGATAATACTAGCTAAACACATGTAAATATATGCTTGTGGGAGGAGGGAGAGATCAGAGCAATTATGGACATGTCCGATGTGCGATGAAGATGACCAATGGGGTCAAAGGCGCATAGGGACAACACCGCGCCAGGATTAGTGAGCTGGCACTAATCAAGATCCTACCCCACCTCACGTGGTAACCCTGGTAACAAACATTGGTTCCTGTCTGGCGAAGCGGGTAGGGATCGAGGAGAGCTACTCTGGTAGAAGTAGAGATGCAGACGTGGTCACTTTGGATGAGATCCACTCACAACACAGACGAGTGGAATCCCAGAGTGACTATTAATTCAAGTCTCTCCCGACCGATGGTAAAAGTTGAACTGATAAACAGCAAGGGATGAGGGGTGCATCCATAGAAGAGACGTGGGCCGCGTGGAGCAAAACTTAGACCCGAGATAGTTGCGTGGGCCACATAGGCGAAACTCGAGCCCGGAGGTGGGCCCAAGTTGAGCCCAGGTCGGACAGCCTAGAGGCATGGCAAATGTTTGCACTGTGAGAACTGATGAAATGGTGGGGCGGCACCAGGGTGGAGCAGTACGCATGCGGACGTTACACTGGTGGACCCAACGGTGGGCAGCCGTGCACGGCGCCGATGGTGCAGCGAAGGAAGGGCGTGACAGGCGTAGGGGGGAGAGATCACCAAAATGTGTAGAAAGACTAGAAAACCCAGCAGAGGCTTGATTCTATTGCGCGTTTCCGCTCGCAGGGAACTACTACTGCCGTGTAGTTAGATTGGGGACAATTAAAGACTAGCGGAGTAAACCGTACACAAACTGGTCGGTAGGAAAACCAAGTAGTCCACAAAAACACAGGCAACCTGGTCAGATGACGCTCAACAGCCCGGGAGAGTAGGTCGTCTAAGGTCGCTACCTAAAGAATATACAACCTGCTGCCTTGCAGGTTGGCTGGGGACTGATCAAATGCTGACGGAGAGCGAACCCAGTAAATGCTGGTTGAAATCGGAGTGGTCGCTAAAGGACAAGCACTAGAGCTCCAAAAGGTACTGAAGATTGTGACGTAAAACAAACGTTCTTGGCAAAGGCTGTTTAATACATCACAATAAGAATTTAAAAATGGCCGAAAAAAACGATCGAGAGAGAGAGGAGAAATGAACAATGAATAGAACTAATTTAAGAGCAGTCAGGAACAAGCGCAGTCCGAACATTCCATATCAAATAGATTTGAACGATTTATAAGCCCATCATCATTGCACTTCGGTGAGTAACCATGTGTGCTCCAATCTGTTTCTTACACAGGAAGATTGGTTTCAAGTCTTTGAACTCCGTAGCACCAGCGAGAGTCCCAATGTAATTTTGACGATGGTAAGGATATTTTGTCGGAATTTTATTTTCAATCTTTTCTAACTAATTTTCCCCTTGCGGTTGCTTTCCAGCTTGCTCTTCTGGATTTTGAACTCAAAATTCTTTCGTGCTACAATTAGTTGCTTACAGGACCTAACGTTTTTATCTTCCGTCTCCGATAGGACTAGAACTCAATCTCACCTACACTGAGATCAGGGATCTCTGGTAAAATATCCAGATGGCTCCCACGAGGAGCAGACCTGGTACATTTGGCTATGATTATCTACTTCTTCTTCTTCTTTGCGATCGTTCTTTACCGCAATTTTAATCACTTTTTTGTGATATGTTTTATTTTTCCAAGAACATTAATTACATTTGCATTGGTTTGGTAGGCCCCTAAACGCGCATGAACCTGCACGTTTATGATACGTGCATACGATTTCAGCCAAACCTCCTTAGTCGCCCCTTACGGTATCCCACGTGGCAGGTAACAGTGGTTCCATTCTTTACACGAAATTTGGGCACCGGCGACCCTCCGACTATGGATAATGTTTGAGAGGAGATCGGAGCCAGTATGGACATTTCCGATCTGCGATTAAAATAGACGTCAAATGAACAATGAATAGAACTAATTTAAAAGCATTCAGGGACTAACTCGGTGAACATCCCATATCAAATCGAGAAGATATAAAACAAAACATGTGTAATAAAGTTGTAAAGTCAAGAAACCATTTTTATTAAAGGAAAGAATGGTTCGACCGGAAAACTGTAAATAAAGGAAATAAATAAACAAACCAGTGTCAAGTTTTCACTTGAGCATATAAAACAAGAACACAGATAGGGTTACACATGGCGTGAATGTTCTCACATTAATCCAATGCTTATCATTAAGTGCACCAGTAGACCTAGAAGTTAACGCCTATGTTACTGTAACGGATTACTAAACTCTATGTGCGAGCTGCGGCATAGACTTTGTTATACCACAGTCTCATGTAATCGAGTCCGTTCGTTCAGCTCGAGAAGAAATTCTTGGAAATCAGACCACTCACGTCACGTGACACTTATATTCCAGTATTGTTAGATAAAGGCGGTTTCTTTGTTAAACACAACATGTTAAAAAAAAAAACAAGGTTAAATTATGTCAGAAATGAAATTTAACACTGAGGTTATTTTTTCTTCTTCTTTTCTTTGCGTTCGTTCTTTACGGCCATTTTTTAATCACTCTTTATGATATGTTTGATCTTTGCCAAGAACATGTATACGTTACACATTGGTTTGGTAGACCCCTAAACGCGTAGACTTCTACACGTTTAGGACACATGCATCCGATTTTAGCTAAACCTCCTTAGTCTCCTTTTACATTATGCGTGGCAGGTACCAGTGGTTCTATTCTTTACACCCCAGAATTTGGGCCCAGTAACCACTCGGCCTATGGGATTATTTAACACTAAGAGACAGTAATAGCAACACTTTTCATCAATAAATAATCATGGACGCGTCTACCTATAATCTATTCCCTCTTTGTGTCTAGTTTTAACATATAAAGGTTTCCATAAAAGACTTTCATTGTTGTCGTTCTGTCACCTTTCTACCAACTGTTTCCCATGTCACCTCTAAAATGTCTCAGCTAAATTGTCAGTTCTCCCCATATCTAATTTGAGAGTCCGGGTCTTCGTTTGTTCTTCTGTCCATCGATCTGTTTTAGCTAATGTCCCTACCAACAGTACCCTGATCAGTAAGGCGAGCTTTATTCCGACCTCAAAGGTACTTGTAAATTAGATGTCAAGTAAAGGAGACTCGCCTTTGATTGATTGATTGATTGATTGATTGATTGATTGATGATAGGACCATCATCATTGCTCTTCCAGTGGTATGTGTGTGCTACCTATCTCTTTCTTACACAGGAGATCTCAGCTGCAAGTGCACGAACTCCATGCTTTCGGCAGTAGTCCCCGATGCTTAGTTTTGAAGATGATGAAGATACTTTTGGCAAATTTTAATTTCAATATTTTCTTTGAATTTTCTCGTGGTACGGCTTTTCCAGCCTGCACCTTCCCGATTTTGAACTGCCAAGGGTTCTTTTATGTGCTCATTTTGAACAAGAGACCTAAATTTTATCGTCCGTCTCCGATACGACTAGAAACTCGATCTCACCTACACTGAGATCAGGGATCTCTGAAACATATCGAATGGCTTCACGAAGGAGTGGATCTGGTACATTTTGGCACGACAGACCAGCGCTAATCTCTATGCCTCAAAGAACCCCTGATACTCATATTAACCCTTAGAATACAATTGATACTGCTCTATTCATCGATACACAGAAGATTCTCCAAAAGGCAATATCGTTTCGTCCTAAACGTAGATTAGCTGAACTAGAATTTAAAACCAAACATCATTTTTTCTGACCAGTGTCAGAACTGATATCTAGTCCCAGTTACGCTATCGTTAGATTGTTGGTCAGATAATGAAAGGTTGATTCTAGCTTTGGGGCAGACTATATTCTCTGCGAAAGCTACTTGGTAAAATCTTCTATCTTGGTCATTTCTTGCCTGGTTGAACAATTACAACTTTTGATTTGGAATGATTTCCCTGAAGTTATAAAATGTGACACTTCAAGTTCAATCAATCACCGGTTGGGTTATATTACTTCTTCTTCTTCTTGTATCATCACCCACTGCTACCGGGTGTTGCAGTGTCGTGGTTTTCTGTTTTTTACATTGTGCTGTTCTGGCGGCAGCTGGTATTTATTTTTGCTCTTTGACAAGATTCTGCTATGTCATCTAACCATCTTTTTTGTGGTCTTCCTCTCACCTTCTTTCCTGATGTTCTGTTGTAGAAGACTCTGGCCCATACTGTGGGTTTGGATGCATTCTTATTAAGCGGCCAAACCACTTCATGGTTATACTACTTTGGATTCTAAAATTGATTTGAACTTCTCTGCATATCTGAGAATGTGGATCTATGTGGCGCTAGAAGCTACGTGCTCGTCTTTCATTCAAGGGTACTTGATTCGCTCTCTGGTGGAGCTATCGGAAAATGTGTCCATTGATCCTGGTTTCAGTGTGGAGTGAGATCAATTCCTAATTCTATCGGAGTCGGACGATAAAATGTCCCGTGTTCGCTCTCTGGTTCGCTCTCTGGTGGAGCTATCGGAAAATGTGTCCATTGATCCCTGATTTCAGTGTAGGTGAGATCGAATTCCTAATTCTATCGGAGTCGGACGATAAAATGTCCCGTGTTCAGCCAGGCACGTCAAAGAGCCTTAGCAGTTCAAAATCGAGAACAGCAGGCTGGAAAGATGCTGCCCAAGCAAAATTCAGTAGAAAGATTTTTTTGAATAAAATAACTACAAAATATTTTCTCCAACTTTTAAATGACATCAGGGAACGCTCGCCGATGCAACAGAGTTCGTGCAATGTCGCTGGGGAACTGTATGTGTAATAACGAGATCGGAACAAACCTGGTTGCTCACCGAAGTGCAATAATGATATAAATCAAATGCGGGCAAGCAGTGGACCAGCCTGAAATTATAAATTCTCTCGAGTGGACGTGTACATGATTCACGTAATAGTGCTGAATCTACAACACTAACCAGACTGCAAGAACTCAAAGTTAAGTGTGGTGTAGTTCGACAAGAACGCTATGCTGGCAGACAAAAAGAATTGTAAACCAGCAAAGAACCGGTGTCGTTAGTCGCCACACATCTGATGGACATACTGAGGGGGAGATCGGAGCACTTATGGACTAATTTGTTCGACGTGCAGTGATGGTGATCCGACATTAAACTAAGCTTAACTATATCAATCAAAGAAAGGATACAAGAGAAACCTGATGAGATGAGACGCTTTCTTTATCTCTCTCTCTTTATCTCTCTCTCTCTCTTCATTTACCGATCTATCTTTTACCTATCTCGCTGTATAGATCTGAATCACAAATTCAGATTTATTCCCATTAAATCTCCATATCATGTTTTGTTTTATATCTAGAAATAGCTTACAAATAAATGCTGAATGAATCCTATTACTGTCTTAAGTGTTGACGCTTTCAATACTTAGCATAACTGAGGATTTCATTTCTTGACGTTTTCACTGGAACATAACTGAGTTTATTTCTCATGAAAATATTGACAATTGATCAATCCATTTAAAAGTGACAGTTTTATAACACCAGTTAAGAAAGTGTTCTGTTCATCTTTTGACAAGTAAACTATCTAGTTAATAGTTCCAAGTTTAATGACATTAGACCTCCTTTCTGGGGACACCTCATTCTAGATAAGTTGACAATAGAAGATGACGGACACTACCTTCTAAGATAGAGATTGACAATGAATGACAGGACACTACATTCTGGATAAGTTGACAATGAGGATGACAGAACGCCATGTTCTAGGTAAGTTGATAATGAAGATAATGGGGTGGACTGTAGTAAAACTATACAATATATTCCTCTCGTACCGTTAAACTTTACATAGGGACAGCAAAACATGTATCCACGCCGTATTAGAAACATTTATTATCAAGAATAAGAATTCGACAATCAGGTTCTTCGGGCATATAATGAGAAGAGAAGGTTTAGAACAATTTGGTGACTACAGGTAAAATTCAGGGAAGGAGAGATCGTGGAAGACAGAGGAAGATGTTGGATGGTCTGACATCATGGTTCGACAAAATATCGACGTCAGAACTGATTACATGCACAAGCAAAAAGTTGTGGAAGACATGATCGCCTACACCGGCAGGCATGACACTTGATTGATTATCCTGGGCGACTTATTCGATCTACTCTATGGAATTGACGCCGATATTTTCGCCACTCTCCGGTAAAGTTCGTTTTATGGCTTTAAGTAGGAGAGGGAGTTCTTTCTTTCTTGAATTCGTTCTTTTCACTTCAATGCTAGCTTTGATGTTCTTTGATCATTTCTTCTCCAGGTATGTCCAACATATCTCCATCTTCTCTTTCTTATAACCAGATGTTACTAGTGGCTGACCAGATATTTCTTCTCAAATTATGTCAACATATCTCCATCTTCTCTTTCTTATAACAGATGTTACTAGTAGCTGACCAGATATTTCTTCTCAAATTATGTCAACATATCTCATCTTCTCTTTCTTATAACAGTTGTTACTAGTGGCTGACCAGATATTTCTTCTCAAGGTATGTCCAACATATCTCCATCTTCTCTTTCTTATAACAGTTGTTACTAGTAGCTGACTGAATATTTCTTCAAAGGTATGTCAACATATCTCATCTTCTCTTTCTTATAACAGATGTTACTGGTGGCTGACCAGATATTTCTTCTGATTTCATCACTTCTGAATTCGTCCCATTTTATGTTCATTATTTTCGCAGACATATATTTTTAAATACATTCAACCTACTTTCTATCTTTGATTATTTTGTTTAACTCTCGTTGGCATATGTTAAGATTGATACAACACTGCAATCGAAAATTTGTAAGTTGGATTTTGAAACTATATAACTTGAAGTTTCATATTTTACTTGGACTTTCTTCTTCTTTGCGTTCGTTCTTTTACGACCAATTTTAATCACTCTTTGTGATATGTTTGTTCTTTGCCAAGAACGTGTATACGTTGCACATTGGTTTTATAGGCCCCTAAACACATAGACTTCTACACCTTTAGGACATGTGCATCCGATTTCAGACAAGCCTCCTTAGTCGCCTCTTATGACATGCATGGCAGGTAACGGTGGTTCTATTCTTTATACCGCAAATATATGGGCCCAGTAACCACTCAAGGCGACTTGGACTTTAAAATGTGATGTTTGCTTTGAAAATTCGTAGCATAATTATTTTTTTTAAATATTTCTCAGGCAATCAATATTGCTACAAAAAATATTTGAACTTTATTCTGTATAGCTATTGGTTAGATAACCTTCTCAAAGTACATCAGTTTCATGATGAAGTTTTTAGTGTTTATGGCTTCAAATTTATCTTTACAAAATTTTATTTGATAAATTCCATTTGGTAGATACATCCTTGTAGTGTTGTTTTTTTGTAAGGGAGGGGAAGGGTGTCTCTGTGGCTAAGTAGTTGAAGCCCTTGCCTTGCATTCTGAAGGTCGTAGGTTCGAATATGAACCGCGCCGTTCTGTTCACGAGATTGCATTTTTTCTAGAGATCTTTAGGATTGTTACCGAAGTTACTGAATTATTGATTTGTGCAAAACTCTTTGCAGGTGGCATGCCACATTGCAGGCAGAGAGGGATTACAGGGTTTTAAAGCCTAAGGATTGACTTCATTGCACCGGGTTTTACCCCATATGGCTCAGTCCCTCTCCGCAGAAATGGCACGCCACCTGCCGAGGTATTGCACAAAGCACGAACTCCGTAGCTCCGGCAACAATCCTAGGGTCTCTGGAAAACTGCACTCATGAACAGAAGGCCGCGGTCCGATTCGAACCTACGACCTTCGACTCACAAGGCAAAGGGCTAAACCACTCAACCACAGAGACCCCAGGCAGAGAGGACTGAGCTACATGGTGTGAAATCAAGAGCAACAGGATAAACCCCTTCATCTATTGACTTCTTGTTTAAAACTGTCTGCACCGCAATGGGGACTGTGTAGTGGCGGTAGAGCGCCCGCAATGGGGACTGTCTAGTGGCGGTAGTAGAGTGCTCGATCAAAAGAGTCCTGAAGATATTTCTGTAGATCTCTAATCTCAATTTAAGTAAAATTGAGGTGCTAGTCACATCGGAGGCGGACGATACAACTTAGGTTCCGTGATCAAGTTGTACATATAAATGGACCCTTGGTAGACGAAAATTAATATAGTTCTCTGAGAAAACTGCCCGTGACAAAGTTTAATTTAAATTTACAACTAAAATTCCTACCACTTTTGACTACCTTCACAATTACACTGAGTTCCTCGCGTGTGTTGCGGAGTTGTGTCCTGCCGTTGAGTTTTCCCGTGTAATAACGTGATCGGAGCACATATTGTTACTCACGGAAGTGCAATAATGATGGTCCTATCTATCAATCAATCAATCAATCAATCAATCAATTATCCTGAATCACAAGTTTCCCCCATTTGTTATCTTCGTTTAACAATCTTATAACAAGATTACTTCAAAGATAGCTCATTGTTAGGTATTCTTCCCTGACAGGTAAGCAGGACCATTGAGACTCATAGACAATTGTATCTATTCCCAAGAGATTCATTATTACAAGATTTCTTCAAAAAAAATGGATTACAAAGAAAATCAATTTTCCACTACATTCTACTGTCTGTAGAAGTGAAGTGCTCAGTTCCCATAGGGTCAATAAACCGGCACCTCTGGTCGCGAAAGACCAGTTCCTTCCTTTCGTTCGCTTGAAATATGTCAATAGAACCTGTCTATTTTATGTCTATAGACCGGTTGTATGGCGAGAAACCAAGAAAACGGAAAGCAGACATTCACGTAAAAATATGTCAGAAGCGCCACAACAGGAGCCATGGTTACGCCTGAATTCATAGCTGGCGAAATCAGAAGAAGAAGAAGAAGACTACACCGACAAGTGGTGATGAGCAGTGAGCTTATGCCATGTCTTGTATTTAATAACAAGTCTTAACATCTTATACAGGGTGTTCAACTTAAAAGCAGCCTGTGAATGGAGCTTCTTCTTCTTCTTTGCGTTCGTTCTTTACGACCAATTTTAATCACTTTTATGATATGTTTGATCTTTGCCAAGAACGTTTATATGTTGCACATTGGTTTGGTAGGCCCTAAATATAGTCTTCTACACGTTTAGGACATATGCATCCGATTTCAGCCAACCTCCTTAGTCGCCTCTTACGACATCATGGCAGGTAACAGTGGTTCTATTCTTTACACCCTAAATTTGGGCCCCGGTAACCACTCAGGCGTATGTGAATGGAGCTAATCTGGCATATATGTATGGAAATGAAAAAGGTTCAGTTATGACGTAGTTAGGTCAAGGTTGTGTGACGCTGTGTAATTGTAGTGCGGGAAGGGGAGATGAACAAATGTGACGTAGGACAGGCTAGTCAGAACCGGTTTAAATAGTAAATAAACACAACTCAATTTGTACCTGGCAACTTTCGAATTGCCAATGAGGCTGCAATTATCTTGAACACCCTGTATAATACGTAGTGAGGCTATAAATCTGGTGACACATGACTTAAGATATGTGAAACATTCTCCCGTTTAATTGTGTCACCATCTTGGGAAGATGTAATGAGTCACAGTGGGCAAACTGGGGATGGAAATGGTACCAGCATCTACTGATACAAAGGAGAATAACACCGAAAGGACGACAGTAAACAACTCGCACTGTCGTCGGATGGAATCGTACGCAAATTAACAAACAATTCAATCAACAAATCAGATAATCAGTCAACCAACAAACCTCCAATCCATCAACTAACACATCAACCCACTAACAACCGATGAACCTACTACTTAAACGATAATTCTACTCTATAACTAACCAAGGACTTTGCTAAAGTACTTATTCATGAGACAAATATTTGCGATATAACCTTCCTATTCTTTGAACGTTGCATATCGACCCCTTGTTAACCACTCTCTGGTTTTTTTGTATGTGATCTGAGCCTATGAGTGATTGTACAATGTGTCAGTTATGAGCCTACAAGTAGGCAAGCGGTGCAACAAGGCCTATATTGGGGAAACCGGCAGGAGACTCAGGTGACCGATTCGCCCAACACTTGCGCGATATACGCCAATGCTCTGTGACCCTGTAGCTACCCATTTCAATGATACTGGCCATTCAGGAGCTTGCGATGTCCAGGTCACAGCCATCCGATCATGTTCCTCTGATGATCGTAGTCGATTTGCTCTGGAGAATCGGTTGATTTCTTTGTATGGTACCTTGCGACCACGCGGGCTCAACGTATTACATTCTTATGCTTCTTAGTACTTTCTCTTCCCATGCTTTGTAATCTCTATGGTATATGTTGCATGTATTACATTCTTATGCTTCTTAGTATTTTCTCTTCCCATGCTTTATAATCTATATGGGTATATGTTGCATGTATTCAAGTTATATATTTACTAGATGTTTCATTGTTTCTTTTCTATTTCTATTTTTTATGTGTGTTTTTTGTTACATTTATTTCGTTATTCGTTTTTATTCCAGATTTTCCTTAGATACGTTGGTATTTGGTCGTCCATTTGTGTTTCATTTAATTTGTCACTCCTGTTTGTTCGTTTGTTGATAAAGGCCTTGTTGGTCGAAACGTTGCTGTTTATCGTCACTGTGTATGTATTTTGTAAAACTATAGTACTTTGTTTGTACGTGTTTCACTACAAGTAGGCCAGCACATTCGATTTCTGCGATGCTTTTTATTTTCTAGGGCAGTTTCCCTAGGCGCCTACCTCAGTGGTCTCTTACAACATGCCTTGTAGGTTGCAGTGTTAGAATTCTTTGGCTCTCCTTGCGAACCTCGACATCACACGGCTAAGTGACAGATCAAAACTATATACTTACATTTGTTTATTCATTTGAAAGAAGTGTTAAAAGATCATTGGGTTCATTCATGTTAAAGTGTCGAAACGTGACCAAATGAATGTTAGCAACTCGTACGGCTGTGATATAGGTACAGATAATCGGTACATTTGCATTACAACAATGTCGTTTATATATTCAGACTTCAAATAGCAATAGCTTATTCATGCTACAAACATTTGATTTCTTTTTCTTCAGCGATCTCTGGTCATGCGCTTGGTTTACTGTGGACCACAAACTGGGCAGTCAGCTTCAGGTCTGTCAGGTTTCCACAAAACTTAGTTTTTAGGTCATCTGGGTGTGGCCACATGTTACTTCTCAGCTCACACAGGAGAGGGCAGTCTTGCAGGACATGCTCCGGTGTTTGTTCCCCCTGCTGACACTTGCAGAGAGCTGTTTGACTTGGAGCTGAATTATTTTTGTGATAAATTTAATCTGTTGGATTGCTTGTTTTTGTTTCTTCATCTTTCTGTATACTCTTCGTGTCCCGATTGACACAAATCTTACAGAAGAGACTTTCACTGTTGCCGTTCTGCTGTCTTTCTACGAATTGTCTCCACGTAACCACACTCCATTAACTCTCCATCATTAATGCGGTACGATCTCATTTATGTGACATGGGCGGGTCTCAGACACTGGAACGAGTTCAGGAATTAGGGCGTTAAGTTTGGACATGCCAGACAGTGTCGTCTTCGTGGTAAAAGAGAAGATATAGTAACTTCATGGAGTACTGGAGCAAATGGACTTTGGGATGGGCTGCAAACGGAGGACAGAGCACGAATGGGAATGCCTAATGTGCCGTGACGTCGATCGCATAACATAACATAACCTTCTCTCTACCGTTCTTCTCTGTGTTTCCTTTGGACGTCCAGACCTTCTCTTCCTATCCGCTGTCCATCTAAGAGTTATCCTAGTCAATATTCTTCATCTAGTGATGTCCAACCTTACTTTTACTTGACCCCATCCACAAAGTTACAAGTTTTTACTATTTGGTTTTTTTTTGCCTTTGTATATGTAGCTTAAGCGGTAGTGAACTTGATCACAAACCAAGCGTACCTAGGTTCAAATTCCTCGGCGGGCAGGTTTGGGAGTAAATTCGTTTCCTTGGATTCTTACGAATGGTAAAAATAGTCTCACCGTTCAGAAAGCAATGGCAAACTACTGTCCTTTTCCTTTCATCGTCCTTTTGTAAAAATCCACTCGAAACAATTTGCAACCAAACTGTCCGCAGCGTGATTCGAATTCAGAACGTCGAACTCATACCCAGTCACTATCCCCTAAGCCACAGACGCCATGGATAGACTAGTCGCCATCATCTGTGTATCATGACATACCGAGCAAAGCATAAAACATCATTTTCTATACCACAAGAAGATATTACCCATACTATTTGTCTTCTTCTTCTAACGCTCCATATCAAACAATTGTTAACAACTCTGTGTGATTTGTATGTGATCTGACCTTCTTCTTTTCTTCTTCGCGTTCGTTTCTTTACGACCAATTTTAATCACTCTTTGTGATATGTTTGATCTTTGCCAAGAACGTGTATACTTGCACATTGGTTTGGTAGGCCCCTAAAAACATAGACTTCTACACGTTTAGGACATGTGCATCCGATTTCAGCTAAACCTCCTATGCGCCTCTTAAGACATGCCTGGCAGGTAACAGTGGTTCTATTCTTTATACCCCAAATTTGGGCCCCGGTAACCACTCGGGCGGATCTGAGCCTAAGAGCGTTTGTATGTTGTGCCAAATGCGCATATAAGTAGACCAGAACATCCAATTTCTGCGACGCTTTTCATTTACTAATTTTACTACGTCGCTACTAAGGTAGCTCACTAGACCCCTACCTCAGTCGCCTCCTACGACACGCCTTGTAAGTAGCAGTGATACTATTCTTTGCTCCCCATGTGGACCCCGGCACCACTTAGATGTATTCCACATATTCAGAAACACAAAAAAGGGTAGATAACAAAGAAAACAAAAGAAAGAAAAAGAATCATATACTGAAAAAAAAGCATAAACCAGAAACCGTAACAGGAAAACAAGTTTGACGTAAGACTAGAAAGTTCTCAAATTCTGTTTATTGGAATCTCAAGCGCCAAATAGCAATTAATCACACTCTAAGAAGCTCACAGATTTGTTAACAATCGAAACCGCTTATCAAAAATCAATAAGCACCAATCACTGAGATCAAACACCCTATGACCTACGTAAAAGTTTTTGTCACTAAAGCATTCCAGACTTGTTCTGAAGATAACACAAGTTGTATACGATATTTGGTGCGTTATTTATCACTGTTCTGACGTTATCTACCATTTTGTGTACTTACCACGGTGTATGATACTGTTCGAGCTGGCTATGAATATAGGAATTTGGGTACGCTAGGTGCGTGCTTGATAAGTTTATTGGGAAAATAATAATGTCAATGGTTGATAGACTGAATATACAAGTATTTGAGAAATAGTGATATTTTTGGGGAAAGAAGAATTGGTGGATCTTCTCTTCTTCTTTGCGTTCGTTCTTTACGACCAATTTTAATCAATCTTTGTGATACGTTTGATCTTTGCCAAGAACGTGTATACCTTGCACATTGGTTTGTAGGCCCCTAAACGTATAGACTTCTACGTTTAGGGGATGTGCATCCGATTTCAGCCAAACCTCCTTAGTCGCCTCTTACGACATGCGTGGAGGGTAACAGTGGTTCTATTCTTTACATCCCAGATTTGGGCACCGGTAACCACTCGGGCGATTGGTGTGATAACAATTGTCTTAGTTGTGATAGTAGCCAGCGAAAGTTGTTGAATTTTCGCGTTATGTGGTGGGATCGGACTATTTTCCATCAATCCCGGATCTCAGTGGCGTATCTGTATGCGCCTAGCTGGCACAACGAGCTCATACGCTAGAGTGCACATCATATGCAGACTACAGAGAGTGCTTTAATAATTATTTGATGCAGAGCCAACGAGGAAGAAGCAACACATTGCCAAAAGAAGTAGTTCAGGACAAACGTTGAGGAGGATGATGTAGTGTACTTCGAACAAATTGACAAACATTGTATCATCAATACTTGCCAACATCAGTCACTGCAATTTGCTTTTCTAATTTTTATAAAATTCAGACCTCTGTCAGCTATTCTCAGATCAGGTTGGTATGACAG